>WNWK01013155.1:0-56422 GCA_009830355.1 Cherax destructor | reverse complement strand
GCCCCAAATCTTTTAAAAAAAAAAAAAAATTATAAAATCTTTTTTTTTTTTTTTTAAAAAAAAACATTTGGCAGTAGTCATAGGGGGCGGGAGGTAGGCATTAGTGTTACACACAAAACCCGCCCCAAACGGGTTGTAAAAAATTTTTTTAAACTTTATTTATTTTAAACAATCCCGATTCCCCAAGGGGGGGGGAAAAGCTTCCCTACCCACTTGTTTGCCGATGGGGGCTCCCTACAGTAAAAATAAAAAATTTTTTTCCCCTGATGTAAAAAAAATCCGAAACTGGGCCGCCAAGGTCTGACATTTTTTCTTAAAACTTTTACAAAATTTCAGTAGGTTTTAAAACCTTTCCCTCATAATCATAAATGCCTTTCAATAGAAAGGGTGTAGTACCTTTTCGTCATGAAAAATTTAATTTTCCCCTTTTGAGAATTAGCTTCTCCATGAAACAGAATCCTTGTTGTTCCATTTTTAAGGGCCAAAACCATAAAACCCTTCACCTTCGGGAAATTTTGAATAATAAAATTTTTTAATTGTCCTTTAATTAAATTTGCAACATTACAAAAAAACTTCCTCTTCTTTTTCACCTTGCTCACAAAGACTGTTAAAAAAAAAATTATAATATTTTCCCCTTTCCTTCCTTAAATTTTTCCCCCACAGCCTCAATGTTCCCATTTTTTCCCTAAAAAAAAAAAAACCATCCAAAAACCACAAAAATGCCCAAATTCCCAAATTTTATCGAATAATTCAATTTCCTATTCTCAATTGATCCATTTCCTTAAATTAAGGGTTCGGATTATTACATATTGAACTTCCCAAATCGGGATTTTTAAGAAATAAAGCACATTTTAAGTTTTATAATTTAAGGTTTGTTGTAGTTATGGTAGGCGAATTGCACTAATGCCATCAAGGAAAAATCTTGCGGAATCATTCGTAAAATTTTTTTCGTTATTATTTTTATAATTTATTTCCAAATAATATAATTATATATTTGTTTTTTAAATTTTACCTATGATAAAAATAAATTGAAATAAATAATAATAATATAGTGCATAATAATAATAATAATAGCATAATAATAATAATAATAATAATGATGGTAGTGCATAATAATAATAATGATCGGCATAATAATAATAAATAATAATAATTATAATAATACCCAATAAATTTCCTTGAAGCATTATGTAAGATGCGTTGTCACTGCCTTATCTCATCTGATCTCCACTAATGATGATTGCGACATTTGATGAGGGGTGAGGGTGTCTTATCTCTTCTTATCAGTCCAGTAATTACAGTGACGACATTTGATGAGCTTACACTGCTTCGCTTATTTGTTACTCAAACTTGCCCGTCTGTCTTGTAACTGTCTTTCTGTCTGTCTGTCTGTGTGTCTTTCTGTCTGTCTGTGTGTCATCTCCTTCTATCTGCTTTGTCTCAGAGAGTAGCTCATGAACCAAATGGTATTACACAGATCACAAGCACAGTATAACACTGTCTGATTTTTTGATATCCTAGGTAATTTACACTAGGTATAATTGTATTTTACGTATGTGTTCCTGAGAGAGATAGATAGAGACAAAGAGACAGATAGATACAGACAGACGGATACAGAGACAGCCAATCAGGTAATCCGTGGCCAGCCAGCCAGCCAGCTGGCCTGCCAGCCTGCCGACATCACTTTCCACTTAAAAGGGGAGTGTTAATATGACATGACATCAGAATCCTTGGTGTTTGCCGCAGTGTTTGCTCTAGCTGGCGCCTCAATTTAACTGGTGCCCTACAAGGCATCAAGTGGTCCCAGATTTTTTAATATGCAAAATGAGTGCTAGGACCCATTTCTATGCTGACAAGGCATCTCAGGCCAATCTGCCAAATTTGAGGCATGAAAATAAAACGTAAATATACGTTTGGGGCAGTAGCAGTAAGAACGTATATATACGTTTGGACTGCTTAAGGGTTAACCTGTAATAATGCTATACTGAAAAAGGACACCCACTGAGTTGCTTCAACCTGCAATAATTTTTTTAACACGTCGGCCATTTCACCAAGGCAGGGTGACTCAAAAGAAAAAAACTTTCATCATTCAACACTTTCACCATCACTCATACATAATCACTGTTCCTTGCAGAGGCGCTCAGATACAACAGTTTAGATGTCCCTCCAAACTGCCAATATCCCAAATCCCACCTTTTCCATGGTTCCTTTGCAATCGTGTTATTGGGGTTTCATGAGTTTTGAGAGGAAGGTCTAATTAGGTATTGCTATGTTTCTGTGGATGTTTCCAACTTGCAGACACCAAGTTACATGCATTCACATTTACAAATGTGGGGTTAAGACTCAGTCAATTTTCTAATCATTGAGCTCCATTATGAACGTGTTAAACAACTATCCATTATACTGTTGTTTTATATGCAAATAACTTGAGCTGGGTAATATTTTGAAGGGATTCAGGGAACTGCTAGCCAGACTTGTGTCCTGGCAATAGGGAAGTACAATGTCTGCATTTTAAAGGAGGGATTTGGGAGGGCAGTTTGGAGGGACATCTAAACTGTTGTATCTGAGCGCCTGCAAAGACAGTGATTATGTATGAGTGATGGTGAAAGTGTTGAATGATGAAAGTTTTTTTCTTTTGAGTCACCCTGCCTTGGTGGGAAATGGCCGACGTGTTAAAAAAATTATTGCAGGTTGAAGCAATCAGTGGGTGTCCTTGTTAACAGTATAGCATTATTACAGGTTAACCCTTAAACGGTCCAAACGTATATATACGTTTACTACATTGCCCCAAACGTATATTTACGTTTTTATTTTTTCATGCCTCCAAATTTGGCACGCATTGGCCTGAGATGCCTTGTCAGCATAGAATGGGTCCTAACACTCATTGTGCACCATATTAAAAAAAATCTGGGACCACTTTAGTACCTTGTGGGAGCACCAGCTAAATTGAGCGCCAAGCCAGAGCAAACACTGCGGCAAACACCAAGGATTCACTGATGTCATGTCATATTAACACTCCCTTTAAGTGAAAGTGATGTCGGCAGGCTGGCAGGCCAGCTGGCTGGCTGGCTGCCACCTGGCTGCCAGCAGCTGGCTTTGCCATCTGGGTACCTGATTGCTGTCTCTGTATCCGTCTGTCTGTATCTATCTGCCCTTTGTCTCTATCTGTCTCTCTCTCACAGGAACACATACGTAAATACAATTATACCTAGTGTAAATTACCTAGGATAACTCAAAATCCAGATAAAGTGTTATACTGTGCTTGTGATCTGTGTAATACCATTTGGTTCATGAGCTACTCTCTGAGACAAGCAGATAGAAAGGAGATGACACACAGACAGACAGAAAGACACACAGACAGACAGACAGAAAGACAGTTACAGACAGACAGACAAGTTTGAGTAACAAATAAATAAGAGTGTAAGCTCATCAAATGCCGTCACCGTAATTACTGGACTGATAAGAAGAGATAAGACTACCTCACCCCTCACTAAATGTCACCAATCATCATTAGTGGAGATCAGACGAGATAAGGCAGTGACACATCTTACATAATGCTTCAAGGGAAATTTATTATGATTATTATAATTATTATTATTTATTATTATTATGCACGATCATTATTATTATTATTATGCACTACCATCATTATTATTATTATTATTATTTATGCAATTGTTATTATTATTATTATTATACTATTATTATTATTATTATTATTATTATTATTATTATTATTATGCACTATTATTATTACAGTGGACCTCGCCTAATTTAACAAAATTCATTCCAGAAGCCTGCTCAAGTGCCATTACCGAACGAATTTACTTCCTTAAGAAATAATGTCACGTAGGTTAGTCTATTTCAGACTTTCTAAAAATACACTCCACAAGCACTTGCTAACATTATACTTACATAATCGTACGATTTCCGGGGTGTTCAAGTAGGGGCGGGGGGGTCCACTGTATTATTATTGTGCAATTATCATTATTATTATTTGAGTACAATTTCAGTACCTAATATTACTGTCAGAACATAGATTGGCTATGAAATCACAAGAACTACTATAAATTGTAATTTCTTCTCAACACGTCGGCCGTTACCCACCGGAAGAAATTGTAATTATCAGAACATAAAAATTATATAAATAATAAAAAAAAAGAGAGAAAAAGGTATATCGGCAACAATTTCCATAAGCGGCAGGACTCCTGTTGCTGTCAGGTGAGCATCCAGTGCCAACTTCTCCGCCTCATCTCGGTAACTACTGACCCTAGATTTTTTTATCCTATAACACTTAAAAAAACGTGCTCTTCATTTCTATATATTTTTTTTTTTTTTTTTAAATATTCGGGGCAGTAGCGGTAAGAACGTGAGCATGTTTGGACCGTTTAAGGGTTAAGGTAACTCAGTGGGTGTCCTCGTTGCACAGTATAACAATATTGCAGGCTGAGGTGACTCAGTGGGTGTCCTTGTTGCACAGTATAACATTATCACAGGTTGAGGTAACTTTGTGGATGTCCTTATGGCACAAAACAATATTGCAGGTTGAGGTAACTCAGTGGGTGTCATCGAAGCACAACATGGGGTTTGCCTTCAACCAGAGTGTGTGGCAGCAAATCAAAGCTTGCAGTGAAAAGTTTTGCGACCACGACGACTACAACTGGGACTGGCCGCTGCTACACGGAGCAGCGTCTGCCTCGCACAGAAGCTCCACACCCTAGTACTCCGGTGCACCGCGAGCCCTTCCACATTGGAGAATGGTAAGCCAAGAACTCGCATCGTAGTCATTGATTATGCGAATTGAAAACAGTGTGCTTAGCTCATGTTATTCGCATTGACAAGCCACGGAATGGGTGGGGTGTGAACTCATGGTTAGTGGGTTGTAGAACTTCAGGACGTGGGTTCAAACCCCATCCGTACCTTGGTTTGTTTGCAACGTGTCTTTACAATTTCGTGAGTCGCCTTTTTACATTGTATTCTTCGGTATTTTGCTTTGCATTTGTTAAATTACATTTCATTACTACGCTGGTGGGAGATTTGTCTGTAAAAACTTGCATTTGTGGTCACAGTGGTGCCCATGCTAACCTTCCTATGGTGTATAGTACTAGTTTAATCTTGTAGCCAGCTGGGCTCCAGCTAACTTGTGGTCTGGAGTTTTGCGACTTACTGTGTGTTCAAGCCCCGCCCATTGTATGGTTTGTTTACATTCCATTTATGTTCTGCCTTTTAAAGCTATTTTTTTTCCAACAGACTGGCTGTATCCCACAAAGGCAGGGGTGACCCAAAAAGAAAAATTAAAGTTTTTCTTTAAAGTTACTGCATTACTTGCACTTAAGTAAGTTCATTTAGGTATAGGCACACATAAGTACAATTATCATACATAGTAACATAAGTCCCCTTCTGTATACATTACTAAAGTTGAAAAGAGAAACTTTTGTTTTTCTTTTTGGGTCACCCTGCTTCGGTGGGATACAGCTGGTGCGTTGAAAGAAGAAGTAACATAGTGTAAATTACCTAGGATTACCCATAAAAGTCAGACAAAGTGACTTATTTCCTTTGGGGGTCCTTGTTATCTTGTTATTTCCATTGGGGTCCTTGTTATTTCCATTGGGGTTCTCATTACTTCCCTACAATTCCCGTTGGGAGGGGAACACTACCTACTCACCCAATGGCATCCTCAAACCGTGTGAAGATCAAACCATCGAGTGGGAAAATCAATGATTCATCAAAGCTAGCACTTGCAGCGTCGTCAGCGGCAGTCTGCATGTCAAATTCACTGCGATTTTGTCACTGAAAGATTTCAGTGTCGTCTGTATTGGACGCACACTGAGGCTGAGAAACTTCTTACCAGTACTGCTACTACCACGCTTGTGACCGAGGATTTCAAGTCTGGACTTCTCCAGCCTTGAAGGCCAAGAGGTCTGTGTTCCCAAACGCCTGACTCACTTATTACTACTCAAGATACTGATGAAACTGTCATCTATTGAAAACTTGAACCCTTGGGCAAAGGTTGACTTTGTTCAGTAAATACCTAATGCTTCCTCCATGCTGAAGGTCACCTTCAGGACGTCACCATGGCAGACAAAGCTCTCACCGATGGACTTGCTATACACTGTCACATCAACCCAGCCCATATTGAAGCTGAAAGATATGAGTACATCCCACAGTGTTATAACTGCTACTCATAATTACACACCAACAAGGACAAGAAATTCTGT
Organism: Cherax destructor; assembly: GCA_009830355.1. Lineage (NCBI taxonomy): Eukaryota > Metazoa > Arthropoda > Malacostraca > Decapoda > Parastacidae > Cherax > Cherax destructor. Next base: position 50,204 of record WNWK01013155.1, on the reverse strand, counting down.
GCTACCTAAAAGTAAAAGAAGGGCACGACTTCAAATCTTGCACCACCTCCACGCCACCCAAATGTCTGAACTGCAAAACAGATCACCATACCCTAGCTGCCAAGTGCTCCTACCAGAAGGGATACCTCAAGAAACAACTTGATCAACAAGTAAACCTACTGTCTGGGTTTAACAACATATGCTGCCATTACTAAGCTACAAAACAGACACCACCAAATTCCCCAGGCCACCCATGCTGCCTCCACCAGCCTTGCATCACCACCTCACCACTGCCCGAGGGCTTAATTCCACCAAAATTTCTTACTGCATTATGTACGCCCCATGTACACACATGGCTGCACTTGGCTCTTTTAATACCACCATCAATGAACAGCTCAAACTCAACAACATGCCCAGTCACATTCCCAACATCTCCACCTCGTCTGACATTATAAAGTCCACTACAAATATTGTCACCATCGATAATGCTCCACCACCACCAACACCATCACCACTTCCCACCACTGAGACGACACCACCATCACCTCCCCGCCACTGAGACGGACCAATCAGAAGCTGCCCAGCCATCACCAGACCCCACCAATGAGAGTCCCCCAGCCAGCCTCTCCCACCAACACCACTATCACCCACATGGAATACCACAATGTCAGATTTTATACCGAAACAATTCAGCACAATGTTACCACAGAAATTATCCAGTGACTCAAGATGGGACTCTCAAGTACACCTGCCTCACGAATCCACCTAAATCTGTTGAAGTGATAACTAACAACCTCCGTAGCTTTTAAAATAAAACTCCCACACTCGCATTCTCCACAACACAACTCTCAAGATCTAGATTCACACCGCCTATGCTCTGGTTCTGTTGAATAATCACTGTCACCATGTCAGTTCCCAGCACTTTGCTATTTAGCTAAAGCTGGGGTGTGGCTCCACTGACCCTAATACAGCTGCCTTCTCTGCCTCCCACCGCCGCCTGCAGTGCAACCACCCCGCCTCATCAGCTGCTCATAACTCTTCTCAGAAATCCTCACAATAACAATCAACAACGCCTGCAGTCTATCTGCACATCTTGCCCAGAGTGACGGGCCACTCACCTGTATATTCCCACCTCCTCCTTTGCCCAAACTTTCCCAAATTTCCATCCTCACTCCATCCTTCTTCCTTCCCCATCTTACCGACGCCAGGTCAGATCGAGTCAGCTCTCGTTATTTCCATTGGGGTCCTTGTAAACTTTGTGAAATAAGTTATCCATATCATGCAGCTCTCGGTTATCTGTCAGTTGTTGTGAGCAAGGTTTCACTTCATGAATGTTCATCTACTCTTGTCATCTAGATGAGCCTTAAAGTTTAGAAGTCTTTTTATAAAGCCCTGAAAAAGCTAGTTAATAATTCCAGTTGCTTTAGTTGTGATATATGTGACCTGACGAGCTGTTGGAGGTGAGTAGGTAATATTTAGTGAAGGGATTCAGGGAAACCGAATGCGGTGGCAGGGGAGGACGGTGGTGGCAGGCATTTTTGGTCCAGCTATGAAAACATCTTCCCATTCTTTCCTCCTTCAGACATGTTAGTATGCAAGAGAAAACTGAGCTGTAATGCCACCCGCATTAAATCACTTATTTCATAAGAAAACCATAATGTACAAAATGAACAGGTGTACGTACACCATTTAAATACCTTGCAAAGGATAGGCAGAGCGGCTTATGCCAAGCCAGGAGTTTATTTCGTTGCCCTTTTTCTATCGCTTAATCGCTACACTCTTAATGCTACACTTTGTCACTCTTTGAACTTAACTGCTTTAAAACTCTGCTTTCAACTTGCGCCAGTGCTGGCATGCAGGAACATATTGAAAATCACAAGAGGTGTTATTAGTCTTGGAAGATGCCATATTAATAACGACATAATAATAACACAATAATAATCACTGGAGGCGCATTAAAAATGATATTAGCACAATAATAATCACTCTGAGCGAAACTACACATAGACAGTTGGCTTATCCATTTATGATATTTTTTCAAACTTTATATGAATAAATATGCCACGAATATATAAATATATAATTTCTTTTTCTTCAACATCGCCGGCCGTTTCCCACCGAAGCAGGCCCAAAAGAAAAAAAAAAACGAAAGTTTCTCCTTTTTACATTTAGTAATATATACAGAGAAGGTTACTAGCCCTTACCCGGCACTTTAGCTCTCGCCTACGACACGCATGGCTTACGGAGGAAGAATTCTGTTCCATCCAAGGAGATAAGAGGAAATAAGAACAAGAACTAGTAAGAAAATAGAAGAAAACCCAGAGGGGTGTGTATATACATATGCTTGTACATGAATGTGTGTAGTGTGAATTCAAGTGTAAAGTAGAAGTAACAAGACATACCTGAAATCTTGCATGTTTATGAGACAGAAAAGACACCAGCAACTTACCTGATCATGCAAACAAATACAGGCTGCTTTACACTAATTTGGCAGGACGGTAGTACTTCTCCTGCTGGCATGTTGCTCCACTAAACCTACTACCTAGAATAAACATATAAATTAACATAAATACGTAGATGCTTCCTTGTAGTCGCTTCACGGAGCAACAGAATTCATTCGCCCAGGCTGGTAATAAAATACAGCAATAACTGGTTTGTTTACAAAACTTGCGAACCTTCTACACACTCATTCTCTCTCGTCGTCCATTTAATCTTGTTTACTCGCCTCACTCCACACCAAGACTGCCTCTACCACTGCCTGCCCTATCAAGGCTCAGCCTCAACCCCTGCCTGCCTGCCTCTACCCCTGCCTGCCTCTACTCTCTTTGCCTACCCTTCCCCGCCTTCCTCTACCCCTGCCTACCCCTACCGCTGCCTGCCCTTACCCCTGCCTCACCTCAACTCTGCCTGTCTCTACCCCTGCCTGTCTCTACCCTGCCTGTCTCAATTCCCTGGGCCTGTCTCTACCCCTGCCTGCCTCTACTCACTGCCTGCCTCTACCACTGCCTGCCTCTACCCCCGCCTGCCTCTTCCCTGCCTGCCTCTACCACTGCCTTTCTTACCACTGCCTGCCTCTACCCCTGCATCTCTACCGCTGCCTCGGCCTTTTGGCCCCTGCCACCTCTCACTCCCTGCCTGCCCTCTACTGCTGCCTGCCTCACCCCTGCCTGCCTCTACCACCCGTCTCTCTCTACCACTGACTGCCTCTACCCCTGCCTGCCTCTACTCCCTGCCTGCCTCTTCCCCTGCCTGCCTCTACCCCCTGCCTACCCCACCCGCTCTGCCTCTACCACTGCCTGCCTCTACCCCTGCCTGCATCTACCCCTGCATCTCTCTACCGCTGCCTGGCCTCTACTGGGCCTGCCTCTACCACTGCCTCTCTACTTCTGCCTCTACCACTGCCTGCCTCTACCACTGCATGCCTCACCACTGCCTGCCTCTACCACTTCCTGCCTCTACCACTCGCCTGCCCTACCACTGCCTGCCTCTACCACTGCCTGCCTCTACCACTGCCTCTCTCTACCACTGCCTACCTCGACCACCTCACTGCGTCTACCATTTAATTAAGAGAAGTCTAAACACAATTAATTAATTGTGAAATGTTTGATGAGCGCGCAGGGTAATGTTCACTGGAGGATAAACAAAGCTAGACTAACTCATGAGCTCAAGGCGGCAGCGCCTGTGGATAGGTCTGGTACGCACTATAACCGAAACGCGGACGTGTTCGACATGGACAAAATTTGTTCTAAAGTGTTCAAACGCGACGGTTCGATTGGCGGACAAAATTTGTTCTAAAAGTGTTCGACTCCGATTTGTTCGATTGGCGAGGTGTTCAAAATCGGGGTTCCACTGTACAATACCTGCACTTTAAAGGAGGGGTTTGGGATATTGGCAGTTTGGAGGGATTTCAAAACTGTCTACATCTGAGTGCCTCCTGCAAAGACTGTGATTATGTATGAGTGAGGTGAAAATGTTGAATGATGATGAATGTATTTTCTTTGGGTCACCCTGCTTCAGTGGGAGATGTTTCCATCTGTTGAAAAAATATGTGCATCTCTTGGAAGACAGCAATTGAATGAGTGATGTTGAATATATTTCTTCTCTGAGTTCCTGCAGGAGGCCTACTGGCCTATACTAGGAAGTCCTCTCAAACCCAAAACCACACTAACAAAAATATTTTCCCAACCCAAGGAATAATCTTGATAATCCTATTAACTAATATGCAAGTCCCATTTCAACTCATCCTTCTAAATGAAGGAATATAGTTAAAAAATTTACAGATATTGCCATACGTGTTGTAAAAAGTGACTAAAATGCTGGAAGCAACGCATAGTAATACCTTCTCCTGTTTAAATTACTAATGTAAGAAGAAAACTTGTTTTTCTTTCAGGTCACCTGCTTCAGTGGGAGATGGCTGATGTGTTAAAATTACCTGTGTGTGATTTTATGTTGCTTGTTGCAGGAGCAGGGCTGTTATTTGTGCTGTAGTTTCAGTGAATGGTTTTTAGTGTAACTTTTTTTTCTTCCTCATGTGTGTGCACCATAAAAAAGATTGCAGTTCCCGTGCTGTTCTCACAAGGTGCATCGAGCATTGCAAGCTGGTCAATCTATACTCTTTCCACGGCACTGTGTCGTGCACACTCTCCAAAGAAGGTATCAGTTATTAATTTACAGTGAAACAATGTCGTGTATAGTCCAGTATGCTGTGTTATTTTTTTCTTGATTTGGTTTCTAGAGTGACTAGTGACTGCACTCTTATGAAGGAGGTGAGGATGTTGCAGGTTGGAGAGTCGTCCAGACTCTGATGTCATCACACTTTTTGGCGAGTCAATAAATAAATGAATGATGGCGATTTTTTTTTTGGGGGCGGAGAGTGCTTTGTGCTAAAAAGGAAAACATGGCCAGCTGTCATTCCACCTGGGGCCCCAACAACAGTCTGCTACTTTAGATTAATTTTTTGGTCGAGTAGCAATATGTCAGCGACGTGGCTTGCAGTTAATATAACCCACTTAAGCACTTCTAAACATCACTATTTAATCCCAATACTTTCTAGTCTTCTAATAATGGCAATATTTCTACTCTGTTTGCTAATTCTTCCATCATCTTATTGCTTAGTGGTTGCTGAGCTACGTGATAATTAAAGAGAAAATATGTGTGTAGACAAGCACCAAGTGATCATGTTTTCCATATTTCATATGGATTTTTTTTTATGCTAGTGGTCATGTCCACCAGGGTAGTGTAACCTAAAGAAGAAAGCATATTCACCATCATTCATTCTATCATTGTTTTTCCAGAAGTGTGCTGACATAATTAATGTTACTCTCCAACTGCAACATCCCTCTATCCTTTCTTCAGGGTGCAGGTGCTGTACTCTCCACCTCCAGGGCTCAAATTCGGCTAACTAGTTTCCTGAATTTCTTAAGTTACTTTGCTCACACTCCAACAGCACATCCATTAAACCACTTGTCCCCATTCACTCCTGTTAAAACTCTCCCACTAGCCTGCTGGATGCTCAAGCCCTAAAACTCAAATATTGACTCAGTTGAGTCATTGTTCCACCCACCGGATAATGGACAATGGTTCAGTTTGAAGCCAGTGAGAATGTGTAACACCAAAAAGAGGATGCAGTACAGTATATGCAGGGTTCTCCTAACTAAAAACATTCCTGTGAAGCTTATTCACAGTATGGCCTTCTGCTAACTAGTAGTATTTGTTTTGTATGCTTTGCTACGAGCAGGAAAGTGAATGCTATTAACACACCTTTTCTTTCTTCAGGTTAAGAAGCATAAGGGTAATGGTGGTTGGGGCGACAAGCGTGATCACGCCCCATGTCGCTCCTTCAGCATGTCAACGTCTCTGGACATTAGCATAATAATACCTCGTCGTTACTGGTTCACTGGTCAGTAATAGCTCAATAAACAGCAGTACACTAGTCAGAAGTGGGTCTTGATTGTGGTATTGTAAATTTTGTATATTGACTTAGACGAGGCAGATTATTAGTCATTAACCTTGGAAAGCCAAGCTCCATCAGAATTGTACAACTCATAGCTCTTTGTGAATAACTACGTATTTCTACTCAAATGCAAGTCACTACAGTATGTGTGAAAATTTGATTGTTCAGCCCTGCGAGGAAGAGGTTCAAGGTAGCTTTTTTGTACTGAATATAGTCCTCATTAAGGGGTCGTCCATTGGTCACTTGTGAAAAAATGTGAAAAATGTAGAAACTCGGCATTATTTTTTTCATTTAGGCATTCACACCTGTAAAAAGATACACGAATGTTGAAATATAAATGTATACTCTCCCTAGGGTGCAAGGCAGTAATTTTTTTTCAAAACGCCGGCTGTCTCCCCTCTGAGGCAGGTGACCTGGAAAAGAAGAGACAAAAGTTTTCCTTCTTTTACATTTAGTAATTTATACAGAAGAGGGGTTACTAGCCCCTTTGAAGGCACATATTTATGTATTAAAAAATTTGAGCTTAATAATATTCTTCTAATATGTTGTTTACATACATTATTCCCCAGTCTGCAGTGCAGGATTTAACGTGTGAAACTCGGCATCAGAGCACACAAGCACTTTATCCACACAGCTAGACTCCAGATGGGATAAAGTACTGTGTACTCTAATGCCGAGTTTGCAGGTTCACATCCTGCTATGGACTAAGAGATAATATCTGTAAAAAATTTTGCCTGTTTGCGTATTGTTACATATTGTTACATATGTTCAAGGGAGTGAAATATTACTTACAGGTAGCTGAGAGCTAACACTTATCAAAGGAATTTTATATACAAAAAAATCTTGACATGTTGTATTATTGACTAAATTTGGTTGGTGCTAGTACATGACTCACCTAACCTAAATTAACTTAAATATCATACATTTCAGTGTTATTGTTGTTAAAATATTGTATATAAAATTATTTGATATGTGAGTACTGTATAGTATTTATGGGATCTCTACAGCTGTAAGAAATAAGAGTACAATATGTCATGGACATAACAGTGTGACGCGGAGTATTAGGTACAAGGCGGTGACAGGATGGATCACAAGGCATACATACAGAGCCTTTGTTATGGCAACGATTGACTTTGAAAAGTTTCAGCCAATTTTTGTGATTGAGTTTTTACAACACAGTGTGTTGTCATTAAAAGCTTGCTGTGTGTATGTCTTTAACTATTTCTGTGAGCGTAAGGACTGGTTGATTATTGTTCCCTGTTGTATGATTTGTATGAGGTTGATTTGTTTTCCCTGTTGTATGAGGATGATTGTTGTTCCCTGTTGTATGAGGTTGATTGTTGTTCCCTGTTGTATGAGGTTGATTGTTCCTGTTGCATGAGGTTGATTGTTGTTCCCTATTGTATGAGTTGCATGAGGTTGATTGTTGTTCCCTGTTGCATATGTTGTATGATACACTTTGTATTTTGAACGCTGCTACTTATGAACGCTTATTTAGAATAATGCATTCATTGTCAGTCTGTCCTCATTTTACCGTGTAATTTTTGACGGATACTCTGTAGCATCAATATCTTCACAAAATCATCATAACACAATTGCAAACAAAGATGCGGTTTAAACTCTACAGCAAGTGGTTCTTTTCCATGGGTACAACCCTCCACCTGCTCCGTGGTTTAACCACCATCAATATTCGGTTGTGTATTTGATGACTGACATACAAGGATTATGATAATAGGTCTAATTCTGTGCTCCTTCCTTAAGTGGATGTGACCCACCCTACAGTGGGTCATTGGTTTAAGCTGGGAGGTGACTTGACCTGCCTCACATGGGCCAGTAGGCCTGCTATGTTATTTCTTTCTTATGTTCTTATGATAATACATACAGAATTTTTGAAAAATTACAAAAGCAAAAGTACATAAATATATATGACGTATAGCATATAGATCAAAACCACTGCTCAAATCCAGATAGTTTTTCATTACTGTTTCATCATGAAGAAAGAAGCAGAATCAATTGGTGACGTATCCTTGCTGACCTTAGGGAGGTAGAGAGTCGTTCAGGTTAACTGTCTGGTGACTTATCTTGCCACCCTTAGGGAGGTAGAGAGTCGTTCAGGTGAGGGACCAAGCAACCTTGTTTACCCATTTCCAAATAGTACCACTGTACATAATATAAACTTATATTAGTTGCACCAAGCACACAGTAGATGTGGAATAGACAATATATGGTTTATGCCAGTTTATTGAGATAAGCTTAACCACTAGACCCCATCGGCTGAGAGTCCCTGCTGGATATGAGGTCTCTTTTTGCAATAAATGCCATAAACTGCGTATTGTCTTATTAAAGCATTGTTGGTATATTCTATCATTAATGTTACTCAGATAAAAAATTTGGGTTGAGAATGAAATGGGAAAATTGAGCTATTTTCCTGATGTAATAAGGGCATAGTTTTTTTTTTTTTTTTTTTTTTTTTTATTATTAATGAGGGGAATTTTCTATTTTCCTACACCACTAATTTTTCAGTCGCTTCTACATACTCATAATGTCAGAAGATTTACTTAACGGAGTGATAAATTGTGGAATTCATTCTTCCTATCAGGGATGTGTCAGTATTTTATGCTGGTTGCTAATATGCCTCTGGTTAATATCTTACTATATATTAAAGTATTATTTACTACAGTAATATTTTGCATTGAGCTGTGTGAGTTTGTTTCTTTCATACCTAAATGCTTTGAGGGTTGTGTAAATACACCTTCAACAAAGCTATAATTTAAAAAAAAGAAAAAAGTCCTAAACTATTGCTCAGGTTTGCCCGAAATTTTTGTTTTCAAATTTAACTTGCAGCAATGTGTGAATATAAAACAAAAGTTGGGAAAATTATGGTAACTGCTGAAGTTTGCAATACCCATTGACGATCCCCTTAAAGTGAAAATGATAGAGAAGTGTAATAATGTTGGTGGAATTACCAAAAATATGCTAGGTAAAAGACACGTACAACTATCACGGAGATTCATGAGTGACAGCCAGCTTCCAGGAGCCTTGTATCGGCTTGACAAAGCTCCGGAGAGCGAAACCTTTCCGTATTAAAATGTTGTATTAGTTGCAGGTGATAGAGAAGTGGTACTGGGGCCATTCTTGACAATCGACTTGGGTAATTGCTGCTTGACCGAAATACCATTATCCTCCACCACTTGATGGCTCGTTATCTTATGTTGTCGTGTAGACACTCTACATAAGCTCGCATGGGGCTCATAAATCTAGTCAGTCGATTATGATCAGTATAAAATATCAGTGCACACAAAATACCGGTTTTCTGAAGACCTTGGAATGAGTTGACACTGCACCAGTAGAAAGCTCATCTTGTGATATCTGGTTATCATTAAGATATCCTAAACTAATCTACCGTATGTCTGCTTATGGCTATCACAGACAACTCACACTGATCTACTGTAAGGTCCAAGCTTTATGGTATTTTCATGATGCTTGTAACCTGGAGTTTATATACAACAAAATAATCTTTTGCCTGAGAGCAACAAAATAAGTTAGTTGATCTTATTTTTTATAATGTGTATTAATTTGTGTGCATATTTTGGAATTATTTTGCATATATTGTATCATTATTTGTTGTTGTTTGTGCTTCAGAAAGTGTATCATAAATATGTATATTTATAGAGAATAAAAGCTCAGTGCCGTACGGAACTATCTTACAGCCCACAGTTTTGACTGAAGCTGTCTTCGCATTTTGAAGCCGCCTTGTAAGGTTTCTCCAAAATTGTGGATGAATTGTAAAGTGTATATTTCTATTTATTGTTGGGTGTATCTCGTGCACAAACTTTTTAATGTCTGCTGCTTCAGTTTATAAACATGATGCAATCACAAATAGTATTTTTAAAATCTTCTCCAAAGAATATATGTATGGTAAAATTTGTATGTATCTTATAGAATTTGATAAATTTATGAAAGTGCTAATACAGGAGCTCTTCAATTTACAAAAGCTCTAATTTCATACACTTTTTTTTTTCTTCATGCCAGTTGTCTTCCCCCGAGGCAGAGTGACTCGAAAAAGAAGAAAAAAATAGTTTTTCTTCTTTTTACATTTAGTAAAAAAGGGGAAGGGTTACTAGCACCTTCCTCCCGACAACTATTTTACACATATTTTCACTTAAAAACGACTTGTTTGGTAAAACCGGTTAGCTGTACAACCTCTGAGCTGCTGATAGAACATGTTTGGATACACAACATTGTTTGTATTGTTGTTTTCTATGTAAATGACTTTGTTTTGTAACTTGAAACAGCAGGAATGCAATTCGTTAGCAGGTTGCAAAATCAGGACTGCAGCTTACGGCAACTGCATACGCTTGCAACTTACTGATTCTGAGGCGGCCATCGCCAGCTATTCTCTCTCATAAAGTTAAACCAACATTTACTGTAATGTATTTATATAATATAAATTTTGGTTGTATTCCTAGGACCCAATTCCTATCATGGAATTAAATTTGGGGCTGTTTGCCAGGATAAAATAGCCATAAATACAGAGGGCTAGCATAAAACAGGGGCTGTCATAAAGCAAGGGTTGGTCAAAACTGGGGGCTGCATGTTTTTTTAAGTTTGAGACCTCCTGTACTTAGTAACTTTGTGATAACAGCACTAGGTCCTATGACACATAAAATGCATTGATGGGTGTCACACTGTAGCTCTTAAAAGTTAACATAGCTGAACCTTTGGTAAATAATTTGGCTTTGTTCATGCTCTTTTTCAAGTTGTCCCTTCAAGGGTAGAGTGCCTTGATGCTGATGAAGAGTTCTTGATTTAGAGAATCGGAGCTACCCTCCTCCCTCTGATTAAAACTGATTACCACCCCCTTTCCCTGCTCTTTATGACCTTATGGGCTTTAACCTTCCTGGAATATAATAATGTTTGAAGCTGTGATGTTTTAAGTGTGAACTGGAAATATTTATATTGATACACTTGAAACCAATTTAATTATAAGGCAAATACTGAGTACAGTACACAATGATATGCTGGTAAACCATCGCCTGTTGTCATCAGAGTATTATATGTGCATAAAAGACATCATTTAGAGCAGATTTTTATTTATTGATACATTGTTTTGCTCAGTGTAGAGCTTTATCTCCTTAATATATGTGGAGTAGTGTGACATGACCTAAACAGGTAAGCTCGTCGACTTACGATAGGGCTACGCTTCGATGAACCCATCGTAAGCTGAAAATATTGTGGGTCAATATTTAAATGACATGACACGCAAAATAACTACTGTCACTGAATAACAAGTAAAATGAATTAATAATTAGTGTAAATACCATTATTGAAAATTAAATAAATCAATACAAGTTTATCGTATCAATAGTGTAGTACTGCAATATACTGAATGCGCACGCTATCGCACCATCGTTAACTTGAAATAGTGCAAGTCAAACCACATCATAAAGAGAGGAACATCTGTATACAGACATTGGTGGGGTGTTTGGAGAGGAGTGCCATACAGGTGGCACTGGTCTCCACACACCTGACAGCTACACATGAAAGCTTACCTCTTGTTACCTCACCTGTTTCTGTACATAATGTCATGTAGTGCCACCCTTACGATGAGTAAGACAGTGCCACTCATGGCGAGTAAGACAGTGCCACTCCTGCGAGAGTAAGACAGTGCCACTCCTTGCGATGAGTAAGACAGGCCACCCTGCGATGAGTAAGACAGTGCCACTCCTTGGGAGTAAGACACACGCACAACTAGGCAGCTGTTTATCAACACAGAGTGATGATTGAGACACTTGTGCAACATTTGGGCCCCTTTGATGGGGAAAATTTCAACAAGTGGCTTCCTCAGCCTGGAAAGAGAAGAATGGTGGAAGAATGAGAAGGAGTTTGAGGTAATCAGTCCTCAGCCTTTGAGTCGATGTGTTCAGTCTGAGGGATATTACCTCAAATTTCCCATCTTCTACCATTCATCTTGGCACCAGACTGGGGAAGCCACTTATTGGCAACCATTTCACTAAGATACCTTAGTGTCCACAAGAGTCTCAGTCATCAACTTGTCAGTTCTCTGAACCATCTTTTTTTTTTTTTTTTTTTTCCAACGAACCCGGGCCATATCCACCAAGGCCGGGACCCAAAAAAGAAAAACTTTCGTTTTTTTCTTTTTAAATTTTAGTAATTTATAAAAGGAGAAAGGGTTACTATCTAATTGCTCCCCGGCATTTTAGTCGGCCGTACAACGCATGGCTTATGGAAGAATAATTCCACGTCCCATGGAGGCTTGGTGTTATGCACCATTTATTATAAATTACTCTTTGCCTTGATTTGATAAAGCTGTACACTGAGTCAGAGAAATGTTTGCTCTTCCTACCATATTTATTAACAAGTCTTTGCCATCTAACATTGTATTATCCCCATGGAATATTTAACATAGACCTCTCAGTAATTTATATTAAAATATTCTTGGTACATCCCATATTAAACGCCCTTGTTTTCTGATAAAAACGGCATTTGGTCGATGTGTATGGAGGAAAGACGGAGGTTGTAAAGCATGTTTATTGGGAAAAGCATTTTGCTCTGTGGAAAAAAATACATGTGCAAAGTCCAAGTAACATTTCACTCAAGTGACTTTTAAATTTGTTCTAATAGGCACAGTGAAGCTACTTGTGGTAAATGTTGCCTTTACTAAATGTCCTCGACTGTACACAATTGTTCTTTACAAAGTTTGTCATTATCACCATACTATTTGCAAGCAATTTGTTCTATAGAGCTTCATAAAGTCATGAAAAAAATTAAGTTTTCTCCAGAGGAAAATGTTCTCCTAGTAACAGCTTGTTGTGCACCTTAACTCTGTCTTCATGTTACTTGTGTTTTATCATGTAATTTATTTCTTGGTGCATCAAGTGTAATGAACACGTGTCAGTGAGATGGAAAAAAATTTAGGTTTGAATATTTTGACTCCACCTGAGATCCCCATCAGCAGATCTACTGAAGAGGACCTCAGTTGAAAGTTGACCTATACGGACAACCTATCACTCAAGTTTTGAAATGTGGGTATTGACCTATTTGTAATTTATTATTATTTATATATGGGATTCAGTATTTGAAAATGATAATTAATGTATAGTAATCTATAATAATAACAACATTCAGCAATATGAAAACAACAGGGGTATTTCCGGTCTAACTAGAGGCTATAGAGATGACGAGGGTCTGTAGCTAGGCTGCAAATACTTGTTTTCATACTGCTTAATGTGGATTATTCTTGCAGCTTACCCTTATGGTCAGTATATAATTCTATATATAATTTCAATAATACTAAACCATTTTCTTGTTTTTTAATTAGTTGGTCAGAGGTTAATAAAGTAACATTTTGTTAGGAAAAAAGGACTCCTGTGTAAGTGATGAGACATTTTATTGTGGCAACATTTCACTATCCAGGAGCTTTGTTCAGCTCCTGGAGAGTGAAGCATTGTTGCAGTAAAGAATAAAAAAGGCACAACACCATGACTGGAACCATATTAATAACCCGCACATGACTGAGACTTATGACATCTCAGTCCGATGTGCACCATTAGCCAGCGTTACTAGTTAATGGTCCAAATGTCACTAATTAGTGTGACTGACCATTAGCCAGTAATGGTCCGGGTTGGACCGAAATGTCATAAATCTCAGTCTATGTGCTGGTTATTTGTGTATTATGGCGGTAAATACCTCATTACGTGCATGTGTACTTCTACCTAACATGTCGGTAATTCTGCCAACGTTTACAAAGTCACATTTCTAATATATTTTAATTTTATTATATAACTGTTGTAACCTTGAAGAGATTTTTTCTCCTTTTATCTTAAGTATAAGTTCAAAGTTTTGTTTTTGTACATTCCATTAATTGTAACTGTTGATCCATCTTCGTAATATTTTCCCGGAATCTCTTGCATCATGCAGGTTCACTATATTTGAGTTCATTTTGGTTCAGTGCTCTATTTCTACTAGTAATTCAATCAAACTAACTATTCTTTGTGCAATGAAATTTAGTCTTGTGTGATCAGAGCGGTTTGCAAATAGCAGTGAGCTCTATAATGAGGAATTGAGCGTCGACGGCCCATTTAAGGTTACTCTGTCTGCCTCGGGTCTGGAATACAACTACTGCATGAAGCCAGAGGTACCTGTTGTTTTATTATTCAGAAATTAGCATTGTACACCATTGCACAAATATCATTACACAAAGTAGACATTTCTTCCTTCCAAACTCAACATAGCCATCTGTATTATAAAGTTATTACATATTGTGTAATTTTTTGCAAATGCAATTTAAAGAGTACATGCAAAATTTAATATCATGCACTATGAAGGGCTTTGCAGCTGTTTTTAGTTGTGGATTTGCTTTTGCAACCTCGTTTAAAAATTGCACTACATAAAGGATCTTTATTTTATATTTAAAAAAAGTGGTAATGAATGTTTTTGATGACTTTAGAGAGGGTAGAAAATATTGATGAAGAAGCTTATGTAAGTTTTGTGTATACAGTGGTACTTCGAGTTTCAGCCATAATTCGTTCCAGAAGGCTGAGTGCCGTTACCGAACGAATTTGTTCCCATAAGGAATAATGTAAATTAGATTAGTCCGTTTCAGACCCCCAAAAATACACTTACAAAAGCACTTACAATAATACACTTACATAATTGTTCGAGTTGGGAGCTGTTCGAAACTCAAGGTACCACTGTACTTTTTTTTAAGTTGCTGGCCATCTCCTACAAAGGCAAGGTGACCTAGAAAGGAGAATCAATTTTTTTTTTCTTTTGACATTTAGTAATTTATACAGGTGTTACTAGCCCCTTCCTCCAGGCATTTTAATTGCCTCTTGCCACACTCATTCTTCTCCACTCCCCCATGGAGAATTTTTTCTTATAGCAATTAAGTACTGTATCCTGATTATTTATATGATACTTATACAGCCTCTCCTCACTTAACGACAGAGATAGGGGCCTAAGACCCCGTCGGTAAACGATTTTGTCGCTAATCGAGGAATGACCCCTTACTGACACTTCAAAAGTGTCACCACCCCTCCCTATCCCCACCTTCTCCCTCTCTCTGTATACCCCCCAGCCCCACACACCCTCCGATACCTCTCCATATATGTCAGTTTTTATTAATTTGGGCTTCTTGTGTCATGTTTATTATTATAAAATACGTATAATATTTAAAGTGCCCCAGAACGATTATTATTATTTATTAATTATTATTATTATTGCCATCAACATGCCTTGTTCACCGAGTATAATAATTTCTTAATTAAGCTGCCACAAGAGACACCGAGAATGTAAACACACACACGAACACACCAGCTAACCCCTGTAAACTTCCAAGTACAGTGGACCCCGAGTTTCGTAAAACTTCACTCCTGAAGTCTGCTCAAGTGCCATTACCGAACGAATTTACTCCCTTTAAGGAAAATTTCACGTAGGTTAGTCTATTTCAGACCCCAAAAATACACTTCCACAAGAACTTACAAAATTATACTTACATAATTGCACGATTTCCAGGTATTCGTTAACCGAGGGTCCACTGTACTGCTTTTTTTTTTTTTTTTAATTTGTCAGAGAGCCCGTCGTAACTCCAAGTTGTCGGTAAACGAGTACGTCGGTAAGTGAGGAGAGGCTGTAAAATACAGTATTGTACAGGTACTTAAAATCCACAGTTTAGTACACTGTCAGTAATCCACAAATTTACATTCTGTCAATTCATTCTGTCCAATTCAAAACGTATTGATTTTATTTAGAATTTTGAACATGGGTGTTTCTAAGACTAGGCTCTGCCATAGCCTCTATTACACACACCCTTAACTTTTGCAGAAACCCCCTCCTTAGTGTTATGGAAAATCACAGATCTTGCGCAGCCTCACACTGAGTCAGTCGTATCTTTAATGTTTCTGTTATATTTCTAGATGGGTTATTTTGTTCTCATAATGAGTCAAATTTTGTAAGTTAACACTACTGTATGTTAAGAATTTTTCTATTAATTTTTTTTTTTTTTTTTCAACAAGTCGGCACGCCTCCCACCGAGGCAGGGTGACCCAAAAAGAAAGAAAATCCCCAAAAGAAAATACTTCATCATCATTCAACACTTTCACCACACTCATACATAATCACTGTCTTTGCAGAGGAGCTCAGATACGACAGCTGAGAAAAGTCCCTCCCAGCTGTCACTATCTCAGACCCTCCTTTAAAGTGCAGGCATTGTACTTCCCATTTCCAGGACTCAAGTCCAACTAAATCAATTAACTGGTTTCCTGAATCCCTTCACAAAATGTTACCCTGCTCACACTCCAACAGATCGTCATGTCCCAAAACCATTCGTCTCCATTCACTCCTATCTAACACGCTCACACATGCTTGCTGGAAGTCCAAGCCCTCGCCCACAAAACCTCCTTTACCCCTTCCCTCCAACCTTTTCTAGGACGACCCTACCCCGCCTTCCTTCCCTACAGATTTATACGCTCTCCAAGTCATTCTACTTTGATCCATTCTCTCTAAATGACCAAACCACCTCAACAACCCTCTTCAGCCCTCTGACAAATACTTTAGTAACTCCACACCTTCTCCTAATTTCCACATTCCGAATTTTCTGCATAATATTTACACACACATTGCCCTTAGACAGGACATCTCCACTGCCTCCAGCCTCCTCTCGCTGCAGCATTTGCAACCCATGCTTCACACCCATATAAGAGTGTTGGTACCACTATACTTTCGTACATTCCTTCTTTGCCTCCATGGATAACGTTTTGTCTCCACAGATACCTCAATGCACCACTCACCTTTTTTTCCTTCATCAATTCTATGGTTAACCTCATCCTTCATAAACCATCCGCTGACACGTCAACTCCCAAATATCTGAAAACATTTACTTTTCCATAATCCCTCTCTCCAATGTGATATCCAATTTTTCTTTATTTAAATCGCTTGATACCCTCATCACCTTACTCTTATCTATGTTCACTTTTAACTTTCTACCTTTACACACTCTCCCAAACTCGTCCACTAACCTTGCAACTTTTCTTTAGAATCTCCATAAGCACAGTATCATCAAAAAGTAACTGTGTCAACTCCCATTTTGCATTTAATTCTCCATAATTTAATCCACCCCTCTCCCCAACACCCTAGCATTTACTTCTTTTACAACCCCATCTATAAATATATTAAACAACCATGGTGACATTACACATCCCTGTCTAAGACCTACTTTTACCGAAGTAATCTCCCTCTCTCCTACACACCCTAACCTGAGCCTCACTATCCTCATAAAAACTCTTTACAGCCTTCAGTAACTTACTACCTATTCCATACACTTGCAACATTTGCCACATTGCTCCCCTATCCACTCTATCATATGCCTTTTCTAAATCCATAAATGCAATAAAAACTTCTCTACCTTTATCTAAATACTGTTCACATATATGCTTCACTGTAAACACTTGATCTACACATCCCCTACCCACTCTAAAGCCTCCTTGCTCATCTGCAATCCTACTCTCTGTCTTACTTTCTAATTCTTTCAATAATAACCCTGCCATACACTTTACCTGGTATACTCAGTAAACTTATTCCCTATAATTTTTACACTCTTTTATCCCCTTCCTTTATATAAAGGAACTATACATGCTCTCTGCCAATCCCTAGGTACCTTCCCTCTTTCATACATTTATTAAACAAAAATACCAACCACTCCAGCACTATATCCCCCTGCTTTTAACATTTCTGTCATGATTCCATCAATTCCAGCTGCTTTACCCTTTCATTCTACGTAATGCCTCACGCACCTCCCCACACTCGCATCCTGCTCTTCTTCACTCCTAAACGATGTTGTACCTCCCTGGCCAGTACATGAAATTACCGCCTCCTTTTTTCATCGACATTTAAAAGTTCCTCAAAATATTCCGCCATCTACCCAATACCTCCAGCTCCCATCTACTAACTCCCCTACTCTGTTTTTAACTGACAAATCCATTCGTTCCCTAGGCTTTCTTACCTTGTTTATCTCACTCCAAAATTTTTCTTGTTTTCAGCAAAATTTCTTGACAGAGCCTCTCCCATTCTTTCATCCGCTCTTCTTTTGCACTCTCTCACCACCTCTTCACCTTTCTTTTACTTCCATATACTCTGCTCTTCTATTAACACTTCTGTTTTGTAAAACCTCTCATAAGCTACCTTTTTCTTTTATCACACCCTTTACTTCTTCATTCCACCACTCACTCCTCTTCCTCCTGCACCCACCCTCCTATAGCCACAAACTTCTGCCCCACATTCTAATACTGCATTTTTAAAACTATCCCAACTCTCTTCAACCCCCACTACTCCTACTTGCACTACAACCTTTCTGCCAATAGTTGCTTATATCTCACCCTAACTTCCTCCTCCCTTAGTTTATACACTTTACCTCTCTCTTACTTGCTGTTGCCATTTCTTTTGTCCCATCTACCTTTTACTCTAACTGTAGCTACAACCAAATAATGATCTGATATATCTGTTGCCCTCTATAAACATGTACATCCTGAAGCCTACTCATCAACCTTTTATCCACCAATACATAATCTAACAAACTACTTTCCTTACGTGCTATATCATACCTTGTATATTTATTTATCCTCTTTTTCATAAAATATGTATTACTTATTACCAAACCTCTTTCTACACATAGCTCAATTAATAGTTCCCCATTTACATTTACCCCTGGCACCCCAAATTTACCTACTACTCCCTCCACAACATTTTTACCCACTTTAGCATTAAGATCCCCAACCACAATTACTCTCTCACTTGGTTCAAAACTCCCCACACACTCACTCAACATTTCCCAAAATCTCTCTCTCCTCTACACTTCTCTCTTCTCCAGGTATAAACACTTACTATAACCCACTTTTCACATCCAACCTTTATTTTACTCCACATAATCCTTGAATTTATACATTTATATTCCTTCTTTACCTGCCATAACTGATTATTCAACATTATTGCCACTCCTTCTTTAGCTCTAACTCTATTTGAAACCCTGATCTAATCCCATTTATTTCTCCCACTGAAATCTCCTACCCCCTTCAGCTTTGTCTCACTTAAAGCCAGGACATCCAGCTTCTTTTCATTCATAACATCTACAATCATCTCTTTCTTATCATTCGCACAACATCCACGCACATTCAAACATCCCACTTTGACGGTTTTCTTCTTCTTTTTTTTAGTAAGCTATAATGAAAAGGGGTTACTAGCCCATTTTTCCCCGGCATTTTAGTTGACTTTTACCACGCATGGCTTACTGGAGGAAATATTCTTATTCCACTTCCCATGGATATGAAAGGGAAAAGCAATAAGAACAAGAACTATTAAGATAAAATCAAAGAAACTCAGATGAGTGTGTATACATAAACGTGTACATGTTTGCGTAGTGTGACCTAAGTGTAAGTAAAAGTAGCAGACGTACCTGAAATCTTGCATGTTTATGAGACAGAAAAAAGACACCAGCAATCCTACCATCATGTAAAACAGTTTCAGGTTTCTGTTTACAGTCACCTGGCAGGATGGTAGTACCTCCCTGGGTGGTTGCTTTTCTCCCAACCTACTACCTATTAATATTTGCATAAAATATAGTAAAATTCATTTGTGTTGGAGAGGGAGAGAGATAGATAGATAGATATATTATTCCTGCATGATTAATGATGGCATACCTGGAAAACATTTGAGTCGCCATGCATACAGTGCTCAGAATGTTGCCATGCACATAGTGATTGGAGTGGAAGTGATGCACTACATACAACACGCACATAACATTCAGAGAACATTCACGCACACAATAAACACTCAAGAGAACATCCCACACGCACACAGTACTTGGTGGGAATGAGTGAAGAACACAACATGTGGAGTAAAAAGCTCACCCACACACAGTATTCACAACAAAACTGTCACAGTGCACAATACTAGGAGAGAATGTTGCAGTGCATGCAGCACTGTTTTGAGAATGGAACTGTTGCAACACATGTTGAATGAGACTCTTTGGGTTGTGGGGCGTTGACCTCATAATACCCTCCAGGTATATTGCAGTTTGTATGGTGTGTCGTCAGTCCTGTAAGTCATTTATTCTGAAGATTGATGATGACTGTTCCCTATATGTCTCTTTGCCTCTTTGAAATTCTACTACCCCTAGTCAGTGCAATAGTATATCTAACACCACTCCCTTCCTCCACAAGTCTACAAATATTCACAAAAAAAGTTCTCTCGCTAAGTCCCATTTCTGGTAGTCTACTTTCTACTGAGAGACTTATTTTTGTACTTAGTTGAATATACAGTGGAACCTTGGTACTCAAATTTAATTAAATTTCCCAGAAGGCTGTTCGAGTGCCATCCATTTGAGTATCAAACAAATTCTTCCCAACCAATTTTCTTTTGGTTGGCTGTTATAACTAATCTTCATAGGCCCCATGGTGACTTATACAAATAATATAAAAAAAACACCAAAAATGCGAAAAACATGAAATAGTCGTGTTTGGTCGAGTGCTGAGCCTTGTTCGAGTACCGAGGTTCCACTGTAGTTGAAAAGTTTGATGTTTATAAATTTCTTCTGACTCTCCTCTCATCAGTTAGGTATATGATGATTTTACATTGATTATACAACAAAGTTTGCATTGTACATCTTTCTTTCAACACACCGGCCGTATCCCACCGAGGCGGGTGGCCCAAAGGAAAAACGAAAGTTTTCCTTTACATTAGTAATATATACAGGAGAAGGGGTTACTAGCCCCTTGGTCGGCATTTTAGTCGCCTCTTACGACACGCATGTTACGGAGGAAGAATTTTGTTCCACTTCCCCATGGAGATAAGAGGAAATAAACAAGAACAAGAACTAGTAAAAAATAGAAGAAAACCCAGAGGAGTGTATATGTATATATGCTTGTACATGAATGTGTAGTGTGACCTAAGTGTAAGTAAAAAGTAGCAAGACAAACCCGAAATCTTGCATGTTTATGAGACAGAAAAAAGACACCAGCAATCCTACCATCATGTAAAACAATTACGTACAGGCTTCCGTTTTACACTCACTTGGCAGGACGGTTGCTGTCTCCAACCTACTACCACAGAATGGTAGTACCTCCCCGGGTGGTTGCTGTCTACCAACCTACTACCTAGGTGCATTGTACATGTACTCTTGAAAACACCCTTATTAACCGATAGGAGAAATGGAGACATGATAACCCATATGAACTCGTACAAATATTTGATAAAATTGATTATACAGTAATCTCTCTCAAAAGCTCTGCTATATAGTATATAGTATTTATGTAAATGAGACGGTACATCCAAATTCTCATGGCACTTGGAAAAGGGTTTCATGGTATGGGCTATAAAATTTGGGACAAACTTTCAGTTACATCTACAAAAATCACCGTACTTAGAGGAGCTTTATAAAAGAGCTCCTTTTTATTTTATTTATTAACACATCGGCTGTTTTCCCCCTGAGGTAGGGTGGCCTGAAAAGAAAACACTTTCATCATCACTCGCTCCATCACTGTCTTGCCTGAGGCACACTTACACTACAGATTAATCCATGATGATGAGTTACAACCAACACACCTCTATCCAACAGTCTCCTATGGGGTTTGTGCTTGGTTATGATTATAATCTATCCTACAGTATACTGCACCTACAAATTAGTTACAAACTCATTACAGGTTACAGGCTGTGGCTGGCACTATAGTACATTACAGGATACAGGCTGTGGCTGGCACTACAGTACACCAGGTTACAGGCTGTGGGTGGCACTACAGTACACCAGGTTACAGGCTGTGGCTGGCAGTACACTACAGGTTACAGGCTGTGGCTGGCACTACAGTACACTACAGGATACAGGCTGTGGCTGACACTACAGGATACAGGCTGTGGCTGGCACACAGTACACTACAGGTTACACGCTGTGACTGGCACTACAGGTTACAGGCTGGGGCTGGCACTACAGGTTACAGGCTGTGGCTGGCACTACAGGTTACAGGCTGTGGCTGGCACTACAGGTTACAGGCTGTGGCTGGCACTACAGGTTACAGGCGTGGCTGGCACTACAGGTTACAGGCTGTGGCGGGCCCTACAGGTTACAGGCTGTGGCTGGCACTACAGGTTACAGGCTGTGGCTGGCACTACAGGTTACAGGCTGTGGCTGGCACTACAGGGTTACAGGCTGTGGCTGGCACTACAGGTTACAGGCTGTGGCTGGCACTACAGGTTACAGGCTGTGGCTAATACAGGTTACAGGCTGTGGCTGGCACTACAATATACTACAGGTTACAGGCTGGGCTAGCACTACAGTACACTACAGGTTACAGGCTGTATGGCACTACAGTACACTACAGGTTGTGGCTAGTTACAGTACACTACAGGTTACAGGCTGTGACTGGCACTACAGAAACTACAGGCTGTGGCTGCCACTTCCATTTAAATTTACACTGATATTCTAAAGGGGGGTTCTTGATGCTCATGAAGGGCTCTAGCCCCAAGGAATTGGATTTTCCCCCTCTTATACATAATACTGATGGCTGTCATGTTTTCCCCACAGTTTTCTTGTACAATTCTTTCAGTGTGTGGGGATCTTACTTGCACACGCACACGCACGCACACACACACACACAAAAAAGACTCAGATGAATCACAGGGATGTTAAAAGTATTTCTTCAGTCACAGAGTGGTGGGGGAATGGAATAGTTTGAGGCGATGTAGTGGAGGCGGGTTCCTACATAGCTTTAAGAAGAGGTATGATAAAGCTCATGGCGCAGGGAAGTGACCCAGTAGCGGCCAGTAAAACGGGGCCAGGAGCTATGACTCGCCCCCCGCAACCACAACTAGTGAGTAAAACACACACACACAGGCAAAAGCTCTCGCTTCATGCACGGAGGGCCCGGGTTCAATTCCGGCGGGGGGGAAACTTTAAGTTTTTCCTTACCACACACATTAACAGGCCTAGTGTCTAATCGACATGTGCCTAAGAAAAAAATTTAACTAACTCTCACACACACTTTTAATTACGGTTGGATCTCTTTGGGTATTTCTCAGTCATATTATGGGGGTCATTATATTATGGGAGGTTATTGCTATCTTTTTTTTTTGATATATCCATATATTAAATTTGTATATATTGTATTATTTAAGAGTGTATGTTTTAAAGTGTTGAGTCAGGCCAAAAAAATATTATCAATTTTACCTTAAAAAAGGGATCCTTCATGTCAATAAGGGCTCTTGATCAAGCAATTGGGAAATGCTCTCCTCCTTGGATCACAAATTTTCCATTTTCCCAGGTTCTGTCAACCCCCCTGGGTTTAGCATTTCACAATGATTTGAAAACTGATGTTTTTTTCTTGTGTGTTTGGGGTTGTGTGTGTGTCTTCAGTTACATTCCTTTTATAATATTCTTCAAATGATTTGGGGTTACCATTTAAGTGTAGCTGTTGCTTCACCTCAAATGGGTATTTATTTACGTGTGCCCCCACAAGGGGATAGTGTATATACAGAGGTATATGTGTATGTCTGTATCCAAAAATTTACTTTAAGGAAGTAAAGTATTCATGACTGGAGGTGACGGTGACATTTGAACTCAGAAAATTGTGAAGTTGAGGATAAGACACTTGAGCAACTTTGGGAAAGTTTGTTTATAAACATTTCCTCAATAAAGTTCCCTTTAAAAGTTGCCCAAATTCATTCTTCAACTTGTTAGTTACAACTGAACTGGATTAAGTCGTAAAAAGGATTCCCGAAAAAAAAAAAGGATGGATGAGGGGTTCAAACTGTGGTTCATAAATTGACAGGTCAAGTGAATTAGGTTTAAAGCTAAAGATGAAGCAGCCTGTATCCTCACTGTTGCTCAGTCTTGTGGCTTGTAACTTTTTACCTTACTGGGTTCATTTAAAAAAAAGTTGTATGGGAAATTTTGCACCTTGGCTAGGAAAACCTGGTTGACCAGATAGTGATAAAATTTTGGCCCAGGAGGCTGGGCTTAAGAATAATCTAAAAAATTTCAGTCTGCAGTGCATGAACCTGCAGACAGACTTTTTCCTGCAGAAAGTCTATGTATTTTTAACATTTCCTCAACGGTGAAATATTCGTGAGCTTTTGTTATACAGTAAGTTTTGATGTAAAAGGGTTTTGATTAAGCGTGTGTGGCAGGGGGATGAATCCACTGGGTCTATTGGGAAAAAATAAAAAAGGGCGTTGGCTAAAAATTTTATGAATCAAAACATAACCTCATATCTGTCTACTATAATCATCAATTAAAATTTTAAAAAAAGGGTTTACTGTAAAGACTAGTCAAAAACATGGCCAAATAATTCAGCAAGCACTCACATTAAAAGGGGGAACCTTTTTTTCCTTTCCCGAACGGTCCGGTGGTTCAAAACATCATTATAAAGTTCCTCTTACAAGTGTGGGTTTTTTTTGGGAAAGTGTTTTAATGTGTTTTGTCCACTTTGCCAGTGTTATGACCTTCAACTTGTAATGCCGGGTTGACTTGTACCTAAATGCTTGACTTTAGGTCAGTTCTGAGAAGTAAAAAGCTCACAAACTGCTCACTGGTAATGAATAATAATGTCTGTTTAATATTTGTATTAAGGCCCAGATAACCCCCGTTATAATACTGTATGAAGGAAAAAAGATTCATCAATAAAAAAATACTGCACTTAATCCATGTACTGAATAGTTATAGTCTTGTATACAATACAGGTTTTTGGAAATAAATTTTTAGGTTTTATGTTATTTTGTTCATGTAGTGTTTGTTCCAAAACACTCTTGATCACAACAGTGCAGCTGGCTAAAAATTTTGTGTGAAAAGAGCATAATTCAAGTGTGGGTCATGTAATATACAATACAGGGGGTTTTTTAAAATCAAAGGCCCCATTACACATCCCACTTAAAAACCAGTACAACTCTGAGTTGAAGTACAAGTGTGTGACCATCGTTTGTACTGTTGTTTATACAAGACACCAACTTTTTAAGTTGAAACACCAGACATCAAGTTGTGGTTACAGACCATGAGTAAACAATTTTATTTTATTAAGCAAACATTTTTTTCTGGAGGAAAAGGTCCCAGGCCCAAAAGTTTGCCTAAAATTTCTGTTTGCTTGTTCGTCTTAAACCCACAGAAAACCCTCAAGGGGAAAACCCCCCACGCTGTGGGTTTTATTTTTTATCCTGAGTGTTAAATATGCCATTTTTTTAAGGCAACAATTTTTATACAGTATTCTTTTAGGTTCCCTTCCACAGATGTTTAACTTTCCCCCCTATTGTGATTTTGTTGTGCCATTTTCCCTGAAAATGTAATATTTGTTGTGTGGTCGTTTCACATTTATTTTTTAATGCAGTTAATGTGTCTGGGATTTTTATTGTGGGTTATGCCCTGTGTAAAACCAACTTAAGGCATTATAAATGTTTTGTTTTTAATGGGGGGGAAAACTTTGGTGCAGTAGGCCAGTGGATGTTGAACCATCGAACAGGTTATCATCGTCATAATAAAAATAATAATGATGATAACTAATATTTTTTTAATTTCCCCAAAACACTTTTGGGCAAGGGCTTGGTTCCCCGCAAGTGGGTGGCGTGTTAGATAGGACGAATACTTGACGTGCTGTTGGGTGGCGGTAACAAGAAGGATTCAGGAAACCGGCAGGTGGACTGAGCCTGGAGAGGGGGAATACAGTGTCTGCACTCTGAAAGGGAAGTACAGTGTCTGCACTCTGAAGGGGGGAAAAAAGTGTCTGCACTTGAAGGAGGGAAGTACAGGCTGATTAAGGGGGAAGTACAGTGTCTCACTCTAAAAAAGGAGGGAAGTACAGTGTCTGCACTCTGAAGGAGGGAAGTACAGTGTCTGCACTCTGAAGGAGGGTCAGTGTCTGCACTCTGAAGGAGGGGAAATCAGTGTCTGCACCTGAAGGGGGGGGAAATACAGTGTCTGCACTCTGAAGGGGGAAACAGTGTCTGCACTCTGAAGGAGGGAAATACAGTGTCTGCACTTGAAGGAGGGGTACAGTGTCTGCACTTGGGGAGGGGAAGTGTCTGCACTTGAAGGGGGAAGTACGTGTCTGCACTCTAAGGGGGAGGGCCCCGTGTCTGCACTCTGAAGGGGAAGTACAGTGTCTGCACTCTGAAGGAGGGAAATACAGTGTCTGCACTCTGGGAGGGGAAATACGTGTCTGCACTCTGGGGGGAGGGAAGTACAGTGTCTGCCTCTGAAGGGGAAATACAGTGTCTACTCTAAGGAGGGGGTACAGTGTTCCACTTGAAGGGGGAAGTACAGTGCTGCATCTAAGGAGGAAACAGTGTCTGCACTCGAAGGGGGAAGAAGGTCTGCACTCTGAAGGAGGGGAAGACAGTGTCTGGACTCTGAAGGGGGAAACAGTGTCTGGACTTGAAGGAGGGAAGTACAGTGTCTGGACTCTGAAGGGGGGGGAAGTACAGTGTCTGGACTTGAAGGAGGGGAAATACAGTGTCGGGGGCCGGGAGGGGAAATACAGTGTCTGCACTTAAGGGGGGAAGTCAGGTCCCGCACTCTGAAGGAGGGAAGTACAGTGTCTGCACTCTGGGAGGGAAGTACAGTGTCTGCACTCTGAAGGAGGGAAGTACAGTGTCTGCACTTAAAGGGGTCGCCAGAAGAAAAGGGTTTGGGGGGAAAAAGGATAACAATCTAGGAAAGAAGGTCAGAGGAACATGATAACACATACAAAATCGGGGGGGAATAAAAGGTGACAGTGACAGGATGTTCCAAGAGGGGAAAACAGAAACAAGGGGAAAAACAAGCTGAAGACTCAGATGAGTCAAAGGGTGTTAGGAAGCATTTCTTCAGCCACAGAGTAGTCAGGAAGTGGAATAGTCAGAAAATATAGTGGAGGCAGGAACCTCATAGTTTTGACGGGGGTGATAAAGCTGTGGAGCAGGGAGAGCAGAGACCCAGTAGGGCAGGAAAAGGGGGCCAGGGCTACTTCCCCAAAGGGGGTTTATCAAGGGGGAAAAGTGCGCCCTGGGGGAAAAATTTCACTTAAGGAGGAAGAATGTTACCGAAAGGGAAGTAATGTTCCCGGGAGGGTAATGTCCACCTGAAGGAGGGGGTAAAAGTCCACCTGGGAGGAAAAGGTTAAAAAGGTTCTGACCTGAAGGAGGGAATACAGTGCTGCACTCTGAAGGGGGGAAAAAGGTTTCCCCGGGGGGGCAATGAAGGGGGGACGTGCCGCCTTGAAGGGGGGGAAAAAAGGGGGGGACAGTGCCGGCACTCTGAAGGAGGGGAAATACAGTGCCGGCACTCTGGGGGAAAAAGGGGAAGGGGGGAATACAGTGTCGGCACTGAAGGAGGGGGGTTAATGTTAGTTTTATTTTTAGTGTAAACATGCCTCTGGAAGACAGTGTTGGGTGAATGATGGTGAAAGATTTTTTTTTGGGACCCTGCCTTGGTGAGAAACGCTGATGTGTTAATAAATAAATAAAAAACTTGTGACAATTTTATTATAATCAAAAAAGTGCCAAACCAGTATAACTTGTGACAAAGATCCATGTTAGGAGACAAACACTACCAGTGTTGTACTCAGCTGTATGAAACCTGACATGGACACACAGCTGTGAGATAACACATGTGCTCAGTATCAGGATAATTCATTGAGGTAATCTCTCACTATAACCCCTCAGGGAAGGTTCCTTGATGCTGGTGAGGGCTCTTGATCTAGGGAATTGGATTGTGTTACAGTTCCTCGACTTTAGTCTGAATACCTTGCATCGCCACTTCCCCACAGGCGCTGTATAATCCCTATGGGTTTAGCGCCCCCCATGATTATAATAATAATAATGTTTCACTATGAATGTCTTATTATTATTGTAATAATGTTGGTAGAATTACCAACAATATGTTAGATAAAAGGCCACAAGTCCAACTAACGAGACATTTTATTGTGGCATTAGTTGCACTAATAATACTGTCACAATCAGAACTAAGAGGTAAACCCTCAAGGGTCGTACAGTGCTGCTGTTTGTGGCAAAACATTCCTGGGTAAACTAGTCTCATCTTATAAAGCTCCTCTTCGACAACAACTGATTTATTACACAGACTGATAATACTTCCTTTAGCTCCTCACTCGCCTTTCTAACTCTACCTCTGTTATCCTCGCTACTCTATTATTATAAAAAATGAAGCGCTAAACCTACAAGGATAGCTACTCTATGATCCTAGTGGGTTTAGTGCTTGGTTTTTTATTATAATAATATAACGCTTCTCTATATGATGTAATTTTTCATAAATGTAATAGAAAAAAGCTCATATTAAGAAGGCATTTATATGTGCTATTTAATTTTGGATGTACGTTGTCAATTACATTTATGATGTGAAGGCTCTTGATCAAAGAACTGGGGGTACCCTTCCCTTCCTCAGATCAAACCTGATTCCTCTTTACCAAGGTGCGTATAACCCCTGTAAGGTTAACACTTACCAATTTTGATATTTTCCTTGAGCACTTCCCATCAGCCTTACTGACTCTGACACTCCTGACACTGGTCTTCCCATCAGCCTTACTGAACTCTTTCCTCAAAGAACTGGGCTTACCCTTACTGACTCTGCCTCTAACACTGGCTTCCCATATTACCAAGGTCTGTATAACCCCTGAAGGTTTTACCCCTCACCTTACTGAAATCTTTCCTCTGACACCCTTTCCCATCAGCCTTACTGACTCTGCCTCCCGACACTGGTCTTCCCATCAGCCTTACTTGAAATCTTGCCTCAGACACCCCCCTGACACTGGTCTTCCCATCAGCCTTACTGACTCTGCCTCTGACACTGGTCTTCCCATCAGCCTTACTGAAGCTCTGACACTTCCTGACACTGGTTTTTCCCATCAGCCTTACTGACACTGGTCTTCCCATCAGCCTTACCTGACACCCCGGGTCTTCCCATCAGCCTTTCTGACCTCCTGACACTGGTCTTCCCATCAGCCTTACTGACCCCCTGACCTCCCGACACTGGTCTTCCCATCAGCCTTACTGACTGACACTCCTGACACTGTTCTTCCCATCAGCCCTACTGACACTCCTGACACTGGTTTTTCCCATCAGCCTTACTGACCCCCTGACACTCCTGACACTGGTCTTCCCATCAGCCTAACTGACTCTGCCTCTGACACTGGTCTTCCCATCAGCCTTACTGACTCTGCCTCTGACACTGGTCTTCCCATCAGCCTACTGACTCTGACACTCCTGACACTGGTCTTCCCATCAGCCTTACTGACTCTGCCTCTGACACTGGTCTTCCCATCAGCCTTACTGACTCTGCCTCTGACACTGGTCTTCCCATCAGCCTTACTTGACTCTGCCTCCTCTGACACTGGTCTTCCCATCAGCCTTCTGACTCTGCTCTGACACTCCTGACCCCAACCCCCCGGTCTTCCCATTAGCACTTCTTCCCATAGCCTTACTTACTCTGCCTCTGACACTGGTCTTCCCATCAGCCTTACTTACTCTGCCTCTGACACTCCTGACACTGGTCTTCCCATCAGCCTTACTGACTCTGCCTCTGACACTTTCTGGTCTCTAATCTTCACATACTTCACCTTTACCATCCCCTTCAGGAAGGTCTTGATGCTGGTGAGGGCTCTTGATCTTGGGAACTGGATCTGTGCTTTAATTGCCTGAATACCTTCTACCCCCCCACAGGCGCTGAATAATCCTACGGGTTTAGCGCTTCCTCCTTGATTATAATAATATTATAATGAAGGGGGAGCGCTAAACCCATAGGATGATACAGGACCTGGGGGGAAGGGATGGAAACTATCCAGGTTTAATTCAGGGAACTGGAGGACAGATCCTGTTCCCTAGATCAAGAGCCCCTCACCAGCATCAAGGAACCTTCCTTGTGGGAATAGTTTTTGAATCCATTTGTATGGAGAATAAGGCCATTCACGCTGAAAAACATGTATTATACGCCATAAAGCAACATAATTTGCCCTGCTTATTAAATAATTTTTTTTGTGCAGCTTTATGTTTACTGAGCCTTTGTTACCCCAGAGATTTTCATTTTTACCCCATTTGTGGTAATTTACCCCGGTTCGCCGACTTCTGCTCTAAAGCAACATTTAGAATGTCTGTATTATGAAAGCTAACAATAAAAATTCAGTGTATTGATCAATACTTTTTATGGCCAAAAGCTAACATAGAAAAAAAAAGTTTGTATTCACTTAAGAAAGTTATGTTGAATTCTCAATTTTAAGAGTTTTAAGTCAGGGACATATTAATTACCCTTAATTTTAAGGGTAATTAATGTAAAAAAAAAAAAAATTAACAATATTAATAATGATAATAATAATAATAATAAGTCTGACATTAATTACCTTTAATTTTAAGTTTTAAGTCTGAGACACATTAATTTAAACTTGATGCTTCCTGCAAGTGAGGTGTCTTGATGTCAGTGAGAGCTCTGGATCCAAGGACTCTAATCTTGCCTCCTCTTCCTCGCATCAAATGTGATTATTTCAAATACATTTGAAAAAAGCGTACATTTAAATTAATGGTCACCCTCCCGTTCCTCAGATCAAACCAGAATACCATTAACGGCACGCTGTATGACCCCTACGGCTTCAGTGCTTCTCGGTGAAGAATGATGTGTGTATAACACACATTTATGGGAAAGCACTAAACCTGTTGGGGGTCATACACCAATTTGTATGGCGAAATACACTTGTGATAAGATGCTAAATAATAAACTGTACATAATATTGAATTTTGCACAAAAATGCCTATATCTACTGTGTAAGTCTTGGTATATCTGCAGTGTATATTAAGTCTTGGTATATCTGCTGTGTATATTAAGTCTTGGTATATCTGCTGTGCATAGTAAATCTTGGTATATCTGCTGTGTATAGTAAGTCTTGGTATATCTGCTGTGTATAGTAAGTCTTGGTAAATCTGCTGTGTACAGTAAGTCTTGGTATATCTGCTATATACAGTAAGTCTTGGTATATCTGATATACCTGTAATGTGTCATGATATATAATTGATAGCCCTGCAAAGTGCTGGTATCTGCTGTGTAACTCGAGGTATCTCAGCACTCAGAACTCCTCGTCGGTGACCAGGTCCAGGTACACGTCGAAGGACTCGCGGTTGCAGCAGCCGTCAGCCTTGAAGACGTACTTGTGGAATGTGCCGTCCACGCAGATAGCTGAGAAGATTAATAATTTTTTATTTCAGCATGGTACAATGTTTGTAAGGAGGTGGGTGACATTTAGATGTGCATGCAGAAAGCCCCTTAGTATGCAGAGTATTTTGGGTAAAGTTAAGCCTCTAAAACTAGAGGTTGAGATGATAATTCTGCATGTTATATTTTGTAAATGAAATGTTTTGTTAGATAAATAATCTTTGTACTTAACTATCATATCTTCCAGCACAGGATCCTAACACAGCCCAGTCAAAGATTTGATGGAAACCTTCTGGATAATTTAAAAACAATGAAATGCAAGGAATAAAAAGGCACAATACTACAACTGGAACAATACACAACTAACCCACATGTAAGTTAAGCTTGTGACTGATTAATGGTCCAAATTCAACCATAGTGTCATCACAAGTTAGTGTAGGTAGGTATAATGTTTGTCAGGAAACAGGACGAGTGTTTCCTGACGCGAGTCTGACTCATATGATGACCCACAGCTGGAGCTTTCGGTCATCTGACCGAGGACTTCCACTGGCTTACCACTCCACCTCTTTTAAAATCTTGGTTATCGTACATGCAGATTATTTGTGTGATGAACTGCAAATTGTCTTCAAGTAAATGGTTCCCATATTGAATATTGTAGACAATATAGGGAATAAAATAATTATCAATGAGAATTGACTTTTAACCCTTAAACTGTCCAAACGTAGATCTACGTTTATTTTTACATTTGAAAGCATATAAAAAAGTAGATCTACGTTTGGAGCACTACGCACGTGAACATAATTCTACATTTGGACAGTTTAAAGGTTAAATCCCCTTGAGTATTTCTAACAATAATTAAAGCTGAAGAATGA
Source organism: Cherax destructor (assembly GCA_009830355.1). NCBI lineage: Eukaryota > Metazoa > Arthropoda > Malacostraca > Decapoda > Parastacidae > Cherax > Cherax destructor. The sequence continues at coordinate 18,223 of WNWK01013155.1, read as the reverse complement.
GAGACTTGTGCAACATGTGGCTTCTTCAGTCTAATACAGAGAATAACAGAGGAAGATGAGGAGAAGTTTGAGGTAGTCAGTCCCTCAGTTGATGTGTTCAGTCCATCAACTCCAGACTAAGGGACTGATTACCTCAAACTCCTCATCTACCACCGTTCTACTCTGTATTGGACTGAAGAAGCCACTGGCTGGAGAAGCATTTCCAGAATAAAGATTCCCAGATGTTGAACAAGTATCTTATTTTTCAACTTAGGAGTTTTCAAAACCCTTTACATCCCAAGAATTAGTGTTTACCATAGACAGTAGAGTTGGCACCAAAGGCGCAGACACAGGCACACTCCGGTGGCACTGTAAAGTTGGCCAGTGCCCACTGTGACTCCATGTACCCTCCCAGGAAGCCCATGCGGGAAAATCTGAAAAAGTGAAAAGCAAGTGATTACTTTCTTTACCTCAATGGATGTTTCCTGCTTAGGAGAGGTGAGCCGGGGAAGAAAACACATCCACCAGTATTCAGTCTGTTGCTGTCTTGTAAAAGTCTGCTGACATCACAATTCAGATTACCCTCCAACTGTAACGTTCTCACTCATCCTTCAGAGAACAGGCACTGTACTTCTCACCTTCAGAACTGTAACATCTTCACTCATCCTTCAGAGTACAGGCACTACTTCCCACCTCCAGGGCTGTAACATCCTCACTCATCCTTCAGAGTACAGGACTGTACTTTTCACCTCCAGAACTGTAACATCCTCACTCATGATTCAAAGTGCAGGCACTGTACTTCCCACCTCCAGAACTGTAACATCCTCACTCATCCTTCAGAGTACAGGCACTACTTCCCACCTCCAGGGTGGTAACATCCTCACTCATCCTTCAGATTACAGGCACTGTACTTCCCACCCCCAGAACTGTAACATCCTCACTCATGATTCAGAGTGCAGGCACTGTACTTACCACCTCCAGAACTGTAACATCCTCACTCATCCTTCAGAGTGCAGGCACTGTACTTCCCACCTCCAAAACTGTAACATCCTTACTCATCCTTCAGAGTGCAGGCACTGTACTTCCCACCTCCAGAACTGTAGCATCCTCACTCATCCTTCAGAATACAGGCACTGTACTTTCCACCTCCAGAACAGTAACATCCTCACTCATCCTTCAGAGTGCAGGCACTGTACTTCCCACCTCCAGAACTGTAGCATCCTCACTCATCCGTCAGAGTGAAGGCACTGTACTTACCACCTCCAGAACTGTAGCATCCTCACTCATCCGTCAAAGTGAAGGCACTGTACTTTCCACCTCCAGAGCTAACACCTTCACTCATCCTTCAGAGTGCAGGCACTGTACTTCCCACCTCCAGAACTGTAGCATCCTCACTCATCCGTCAGAGTGAAGGCACTGTACTTCCCACCTCCAGAACTGTAACATAATCACTCATCCTTCAGAGTGCAGGCACTGTACTTCCCACCTCCAGAACTGTAACATCCTCACTCATCCTTCAGAGTACAGGCATTGTACTTCCCACCTCCAGAACTGTAACGTCCTCACCCATCCTTTAGAGTGCAGGCACTGTTCTTCTCACCTCCAGAACCATAACATCCTCACTCATCCTTTACTGTACTTCCCACCTCCAGGACTAACTTCCTCACTCATCCTTCAGAGTACAGGCACTACTTCCCACCTCCAGGGCTGTAACATCCTCACCCATCCTTCAGAGTGCAGATACTGTACTTCCCACCTCCAGAACTGTAACATCCTCACCCATCCTTTACTGTACTTCCCACCTCCAGAACTGTAACATCCTCACCCATCCTTCAGAGTGCAGACATTGTACTTCCCATCTCCAGGAGTCAAGTCCAGCTAACCAATTTCCCCGAATCCCTTCATAAGTGTCACCTTGCTCACACTCCAACAGCACATAAAGTCATAAAAACCACTTGCCTCCACTCACTCCCCTCTAACACACTCACACATGCTTACTGCATGTAATAATTAACATAATACAATACCAACATGTTTATGAACAAGACTTGTGTAACACACGGGGTATCTTTACCGATAAACAAGACACGTGTGCATCACCCGGGTATCTTTATTGCTGAAACATTTCAACAATGAAGATACCCGAGGCCTGGTTACGGACTAGGCCGCTGACCCTCAAAATCCCCTACATGTATACCCAAGTGTCACACACGTGTCTTATTCATCTACATAAACGACACGGAGGAATGCCTTACGTTGAGCGTCGGTTCAGCCGTGTGTCCTTGAGGGCGAAGATATGGATGGTTCCCTTGTCACTGGAGCAACACAAGAATTCACTGTCACCGCTGAAGTTGATGCTGTAACCAGGAAACAAAAGCAATGTTCAATATTTCTACACACACTTCTATGGCCTATCATGTATTTTATCAAGTTTGTGTGTTTACCTCGCTTTATAATGATATAATAATAATAACAGCAATGGTAATAGTAATAATAATATAAATCGTAATAGCAATACAGTAGATCGTCATTTTGCACAAGATTATGTTGCACGTTATGGGTATTGCACGATTCAAGAATTGCGGCACATTATTATCTAACACGATGTAAAAATGATATTACACGGTTCGCGGGAGGGGAAAATTTTTTGAATGCACGGTAGCCCGTGGTGGGTTAAACCATTGAGTCAGTGGGGGTCCTACTGAGGGTGGCTATGAGCCACATCAAGTGTTTAATGCTGACGAGACAAGTGTTTTCTGGAAGAAAATGCCAACACGAACTTATATCAGTCAGCAAGAGAAAAGTGCACCAGGCTTCAAGACAGGAAAGGATCGCTTCACCTTGCTCCTTTTCGGTATTTTTCCTTCCCGCAAGCTGTAAGTAAGTTTATTCAGATACACGGAGCCAGGAGCTGAGTCTCGACCCCTGCAACCACAATTAGGTGAGTACAGTTACATTGATTATCATACATAGCAGCATATGTGTAAAGAACCTAGGATAACCCAAAAAAAGTCAGACAGAATGGAAATAAGTCACTCTGACTTTTTTGGGTTATCCTAGGTTCTCTACACATATGCTGCTATGTATGATAATCTTCGTAACTGTATCTGTGTATACCTGAATAAACTTACTTACAGTTTGCAGGAAGGAAAAACAAATAACCATTCCCACAAGCAGCCGCCTTGTTGTGGTTCAGCGGACACCACTCGCCTTCCCCAGCCACCCCGGACCCCACCATCCCAGCATTCGTATTTCATACGCGTCAAAAAAAAGTCCTCTGCTACAAGCCAGCTGTGTTTGTGAAGATTGAGTGAGAGTGAATTGTGTTTTGATCTTTAAATTACTATATCTTGTATCTGCCAAGCAATCATGACACCCAGTAGGCATACCAGTGTTGCTCAAAGTGGCAAGAAAAGGTATAAGCATTTAAGTCTTAGAATTAACAAAGAAAACAAAGATATTAGACAAGACATAACCCGTGGCTGTAATGAAGTGTTACTTTGTACACATAAAAAGAGGTAAACATAAGTTTGTGTGACTGACTGACTTACTGACTGACTTACTGAATGACTTACTGAATGACTTGACTGACTTACTGAATGACTTGACTTACTTACTGAATGACTTGACTGATTTATTGAATGACTTTAAGTTAGACACTCAGTACAACCATCGACTTCAGTTCCAGAACCTCTACTATCCACCTCAGCCCAGTAGGGCCACAGCATAACTCTCCACTCTCTTCACAATCATCCACAAACACCAGCACCCACAATTTAAGGTAAGTCTTAAGCAGTAAAAACAACATAATACATCACGATAATGAATTACAATTATATACAGTGGACCCTCGGTTAACGAAAGGTTCCGTTAACGAAAGCTTCGGAAAACGAAATCTTTTTTCGAAATCGGTTAGCAAAAAATTCCTTGGTTAGCGAAAGGTATTAGACATGTCCACCTGCTCCGTGCAAGTGCAGGACGCCAGTGAAGAGTTGTTTACCATTGAGAGAACATTACCTAGCGCGCTCTTTCAAAGATTCACAATATATTTGGTGTCTTTTTTGGTGGTTTAGTTATTGCCACTGTGAAATAAGTCACCATGGGTCCAAAGAAGCTTCCTAGTGGCACCCCTGTGGTAAAGAGAGTGAGGAACACCATCGAACTGAAGAAGGAAATCATAGAAAAATATGAGAGTGGTGTACGTCTGAGTGATCTTGCCAGGATGTACAAGAAAAATCCATCTACTATCGGCACTATCCTGGCACAGAGAAATGAGATCAAGGAAGCTAATGTTGCAAAAGGGGTTAATTTGTTAACAAAACAAAGATCGAAAACAGTGGATGAGGTTGAGAAGTTGTTGTTGGTGTGGATCCATGAAAAACAGAGAGCCGGTGATAGTATTTCTATGGCGATAATTTGTGAAAAGGCAAGGAAGTTGCACGCAGATCTTGTGAAGACAATGCCTGCAACCAGTGGTGAGGAGAGTGATTTTAAAGCCAGCAAAGGCTGGTTTGAGAAGTTTAAGAAACGTAGTGGCATACACAGTGTTGTGAGGCATGGTGAGGCAGCCAGCTCAGACAAACGTGCAGCTGAAAAATTTGTGCACGAATTCAAGGGGTTCGTAGAGGCTGAACAATTCCTCCCCCAACAAGTGTTTAACTGTGATGAAACAGGCCTGTTTTGGAAGAAAATGCCCAACAGGACCTACATTACTCAGGAGGAAAAGGCACAGCCAGGACACAAGCCTATGAAAGACAGGCTAACTCTTATGTTTTGTGCCAATGCTAGTGGTGATTTTAAAGTGAAGCCTTTACTGGTGTATCACTCAGAAAATCCCAGACCCTTCAAGAAACACAATGTTGACAAGAATAAATTGTGTGTGCATTGGAAAGCTAACACCAAGGCATGGGTCACTACGGAGATTTTCAAGGAATGGTTGATTGGAGTGTCTGGCCCTAATGTGAAGAAATACCTCCTGGAAAAGAAATTGCCACTCAAGTGCCTCCTGGTACTGGACAATGCTCCTGCTCATCCTCACAACTTGCAAGAGTTGTTGCCTGACAACTTAAATTTCATCAGAGTGAAGTTCTTGCCTCCTAACACCACTCCTCTCATCCAGCCCATGGACCAGCAGGTCATTTCCAACTTCAAGAAACTGTACACCAAAGCAGTGTTTCGGAGGTGCTTTAATATGACCAATGACTCTGAATTGACCCTAAGAGAGTTCTGGAAAGAACACCTCAATATCGTGCATTGCATAGGCCTTATAGGTAAGGCTTGGGAGGAAGTGACTTCCAGGACTCTGAACTCTGCTTGGAGACCACTGTGGCTGGATTGTGTCCAAGAGAGGGATTTGAGGCTGACCCTGACCCTGACGACCCTGTGCCTGTTGTGGAACATGTTGTGGAAGATATTGTGGAATTGGGGAACAGCCTGGGGTTGGAGGTGAGTGGTGAGGATGTGGAAGAGTTGGTGGAGGAGCACAGGGTAGAGCTAACAACTGAAGAGCTGCAAGAGCTTCATCTGGAACAGCAACAGACCACAGCTGAGGTTATTGCTTCACAGGAGGAGAGAGAGAGAGATAAGGAGGTGCCTTCTTCAGTGCTTAAGGAGATGTGTACAAAGTGGAATGAGTTGCAGACATTTGTTGAAAGATACCACCCTGAGCAAGCTGAAATGAGCCTTCTGTGCAACCACTTCAGTGACAGAGCCATGTTGTACTTCAGAAAAGTGTTGAAGAGTCGCCAGAAACAGAGGACTCTGGACAGTTACTTCACCAGGCAGGGGTCTAGTGACTCTCAAGCTGGTCCTAGTGGCATTAAAAGACCAAGAAGGGAAGTAACCCCAGAGAGGGACTTGTTACCTGAAGTCCTTTTGGAGGGGGATTCCCCTTCCAACCATTAACACCCTGCCCCTTTCAGCAACTCTACCTTCCAGATGCCTGCAACTCTTCAATAAAGGTAAGTAAATGTTATTGTTTTTTTTTTTGAGTGATTATTTTTTTGTGGAACGAATTAATTGTATTTACATTATTTCTTATGGGAAATAAGGTTTCAGATTACGAAAGATTCAGATTAAGTAATAGCTCCTGGACCGGATTAATTTCGTTAACCGAGGGTCCACTGTATTCACTTTTATTTTTGCAAGATCTGTTGGTCTAAAAAAAACTTGTTTGTCTTTTTGGGGACTCCCAATAACGTAACCCTATTTTTCCCATAAGTTCTTTTAATTATATAACACGAAATTATCTAACACAACATTTTCAGGAACGTAACTACAGTGCTAAATGACGATCTACTGTAGTAATTAAAATAATAATACAGTGGACCCCCGAGTTTCGTAAAAACTTCACTCCTGAAGTCTGCTCAAGTGCCATTACCGAACGAATTTACTCCCTTAAGGAAAAATTTCACGTAGGTTAGTCTATTTCAGACCCCCAAAAATACACTTCCACAAGAACTTACAAAATTATACTTACATAATTGCACGATTTCCGGGGTATTCGTTAACCGAGGGTCCACTGTATTAATATTAACGGTGATAATAATTATAATATAATAACACATAATATCAGGCCCTAGGCAGTAGGTTGGTAGACTCCCAATAACGTAACCCTATTTTTCCCATAAGTTATTTTAATTATATAGCACAAAATTATTTAACACAAAATTATCTAACACGACATTTTCAGGAACGTAAATACCGTGCTAAATGACGATCTACTGTAGTAATTAAAATAATAATATTAATATTAACGGTGATAATAATTATAATATAATAACACATAATATCAGGCCCTAGGCAGTAGGTTGGTAGACAGCAACTGCCCAGGGAGGTACTACCGTCCTGCCAAGTGAGTGTAAAACGAAAGCCTGTAATTGTTTTACATGATGGTAGGATTGCTGGTGTTTTTTTTCTGTCTCATAAACATGCAAGATTTCAGTTATGTCTTGTTACTTCTACTTTCACTTAGATCACACTACACATTCATGTACAAGCATATATATACACACCCCTCTGGGTTTTCTTCTATTTTCTTACTAGTTCTTGTTCTTATTTCCTCTTATCTCCATGGGGAAGTGGAACAGAATTCTTCCTCCGTAAGCCATGCGTATCGTAAGAGTCGACTAAAAGGCGGGAGCAAGGGGCTAGTAACCCCTTCTCCTGTATACATTACTAAAGTTAAAAAGAGAAACTTTTGTTTTTATCTTTGGGCCACCCCGCATTGGTGGGAAACGGCCAATTTGTTGAAAGAAAGAAAGATCAGTGTAATAGTATTGGTAATATTAGTAATGATAATAGCAATACAGTAATAATAATAATGAGAGGCGGTAATTTCATGCACTGGCCAGAGAGGTATAACATCTTTTAGGAGTGAAGAAGAGCAGGATGTGAGTGTAGGGGAGGTGCGTGAGGTATTGCATAGAATGAAAGGGGATAAAGCAGCTGGAACTGACGGGATCATGACAGAAATGTTAAAAGCATGGGGAGATATAGTGTTGGAGTGGTTGGTATTTTTGTTTAATAAATGTATGAAAGAGGGGAAGGTACCTAGGGATTGGCAGAGAGAGTGTATAGTTCCTTTATATAAAGGGAAGGGGGACAAAAGAGATTGTAAAAACTATAGGGGAATAAGTTTACTGAGTATACTAGGTAAAGTGTATGGTAGGGTTATTATTGAAAGAATTAGAGGTAAGACAGAGAGTAGGATCGCAGATGTGCAAGGAGGTTTTAGAGTGAGTAAGGGATGTGTAGATCAAGTGTTTACATTGAAGTATATATGTGAACAGTATTTAGATAAAGGTATGGAAGTTTTCACTGCATTTAAGGATTTAGAAAAGGCATATGATAGAGTGGATAGGAGAGCAATGTGGCAGATGTTGCGAGTGTATGGAATAGGTAGTAAGTTACTAAATGCTGTAAAGAGTTTTTATGAGGATAGTGAGGCTCAGGTTAGGGTGTGTAGAAGAAAGGGAGATTACTTCCTGGTAAAAGTAGGTCTTAGACAGGGATGTGTAATGTCACCATGGTTGTTTAATATATTTATAGATGGGGTTGTAAAAGAAGTAAATGCTAGGGTGTTGGGGAGAGGGTTTGGATTAAATTATGGGGAATCAAGTACAAAATGGGAGTTGACACATTTACTTTTTGTTGATGATACTGTGCTTATGGGAGATTCTAAAGAAAAGTTGCAAAGGTTAGTGGACGAGTTTGGGAGGGTTTGTAAAGGTAGAAAGTTGAAAGTGAACATAGATAAGAGTAAGGTGATAAGGGTATCAAGCGATTTAGATAAAGAAAAATTGGATATCACATTAGAGAGAGGGAGTATGGATGAAGTGAATGTTTTCAGATATTTGGGAGTTGACTTGTCAGCGGATAGGTTTATGAAGGATGAGGTTAACCACAGAATTGATGAAGTCAAAAAGGTGAGTGGTGCGTTGAGGTATCTGTGGAGACTAAAAACGTTATCCATGGAGGCAAAGACGGGAATGTATGAAAGTACAGTGGAACCCCGGTTAACGAACACCCTGGAAATCGTGCAATAATGTAAGTATAATATTGTAAGTGCTTGTGGAAGTGTATTTTTGGGGGTCTGAAATAGACTAACCTAAATGACATTTTTTCTTAAGGAAGTAAATTCGTTCGGGAATGGCACTTGAGCAGGCTTCTGCAATGAATTTTTTTCGTTAACCGGGGTTCCACTGTATAGTGGTACCGACAGTCTTATATGGGTGTGAAGCATGGGTTGTAAATGCTGTAGCGAGGAGGCGGCTGGAGGCAGTGGAGATGTCCTGAATAAGAGCAACGTGTGGTGTAAATATTATGCAGAAAATTCGGAGTGTGGAAATTAGGAGGAGATGTGTAGTTACTAAAAGTATTAGTCAGAGGGCTGAAGGAGAGTTGTTGAAGTGGTTTGGTCATTTAGAGAGAATGGATCAAAGTAGAATGACTTGGAGAGCGTATAAATCTGTAGAGGAAGGAAGGCGGGGTAGGTGTCGTTCTCGAAAAGGTTGGAGGGAAGGGGTAAAGGAGGTTTTGTGGGCGAGGGGCTTGGACTTCCAGCAAGCGTATGTGAGCATGTTAGAGAGGAGTGAATGGAGACGAATTGTTTTTGGGACCTGACGAGCTGTTGGAGTGTGAGCAGGGTAATATTTAGTGAAGGGATTCAGGGAAACTGGTTAGCCGAACTTGAGTCCTGGAAATGGGAAGTACAATGCCTGCACTTTAACCCTTAAACTGTCCACATGTAGATATACGTTTACGTGCGTAGCTGACCGAATATTTTGAGAAAAAAATAAATTGTTCTTTTTGTTTAAAATGAAGAGTGCATTTTGTTTGTCATTCCCATATTTTGTAATACTGCACACACTGAGTGCACAGACCCATTCTCTAATCTCTAGGCAACTCAAGCTTATCGTGGCAAGGTTAAAAGCATTTGAAAAAAAAACGTAGATCTACGTTCGGAGCAGTACGCACGCAAACATATATCTACATGTGGACAGTTTAAGGGTTAAAGGAGGGGTTTGGAATATTGGCAGCTTGGAGGGACTTCTAAACTGTCGTATCTGAGCTCCTCTGCAAAGACAGTGATTATGTATGAGTGAGGTGAAAGTGTTGAATGATGATGAAAGTATTTTCTTTTTGTGGATTTTCTTTCTTTTTGGGTCACCCTGCCTCGGTGGGAGACGGCTGACTTCTTGAAAGAAAAATAATAATATAATAATAGTAATAATAATAATAGTAATGGTAATAATAGTAGTACTAATAATAATAATTCTCTATCCTGTATGGTATCTTATGAAATAAGAATGAATTTAACCAAGACATGACTTGAATTCAAGTTATGTTGCCTGCATGCTGGGTATATCTTAAGTTTCATCTCCAAAGTACGTAATTGCTTTTGCATCATTGTAAAGTCAAAATATCCTAAGTTGAACCATTATAAATCAAGGAGCACCTGTGTATGATTTACCCACTTACCAGTATACTGTAGCTGGGTCGGAGCCTCTCCTAAGCTCGGCTAGCAGCACCCTCCGAGCAGTGTCCCACACTCTAATAAGTGTACCTTTGTGTGATGCTGTGGCCAATAGCGTGCCTTCGCTGTTGACGCTAAGGCAAGCTAGCTCACTCTTATGCGCTTGTACAGTGAGTGGTGCTTGTGAGACCGTTGATTCTGTTGTTAGAAGATCCTGAATAATGACGGATACATGAATGCCAGCAAGTTCAGTCAAAAGTATATGTACTAGTATTAATATTGCTGTTTTTTTTTTTAAATGGTTGATTACTGCCAAGACAAGGTGACCCAAAAAAAGAAAAAATATTCAGCATCACTCATTCAATAGCTGTCTTGCCATAAATAGTACACAGATATTGCCATTCAAATAACCCTATGTACTGCAACATCCTCACTCATCCTTCTGAGTACAGGCACTCTACATCCCATCTCCAGGACTCAAGTCCAGCTAACCAGTTTTCCTGAAGCCCCTCATAAATATCACCTTGCTCACACTCCAACAGCATATTAAATCATAAAAACCACTTGCCTCCACTCACTCCAAGCTCAGACAAGCACCTCAGATCATCCTACTCCATCACAACTCACCACAAGTTGAGCAGCACCAAGCTTGTGGGCGGGAAAGCAGAGTATATGTCTGTCAGCGGAAGGGAGTGGGGACACCTCACACAATCCCAAGGGATTATCCCGTGTCTCACAGGTAAACAGTCGCCGAGGCGAGTGTGGGAACGAGAAGACGTGTATCTGCTGCCGGCAAACGACAACTAATCTGGCGGAATAAAATACAATACAATTTTATTTCTTTTCTGCAGTATACAAAATGCAATTTATACGTAATAAAATATTGTTAAGGACAAAAGAAAGCCACTAACAAGCTGTGAATTTTTAGCAGACTAATCCTGATGCTTACATGTTACTTAAAAGTTACTTAAAAATTTAACATTTAAAAAAAAAATTAGACTCATTTGAATTTTTTTTAGTACAGTGGACCCCCGAGTATCGTAATTAATCCGTCCCAGGAGCTAGTACTTAACACGAAGTTTACGAAATTCGAACCATTATTTCCCATAAGAAATACAATTAATCCGTTCCACAAAAAAATATTCACATACTAAATTAAAAACAATATATATATATACAGTGGTACCTCGACTTACGATATTTTTTCATTCCAGAATGCTGTTCAAGTGCCATTACCAAACGAATTTATCTCCTTAAGAAATGTTGTAAAATAGACTAGTCCTTTTAGACCCCCAAAATTACACTTACAAAAGCATTTAAAAAAATAAACTTACATAAAAGGGTGAGTTTGGGGACCATCGTAAGTCGAGGTACCACTGTATATACATTTACTTACCTTTATTGAAGAGTTGCAGGCATCTGGAAGGTAGAGTTGCTGATAGGGGCAGGGAGTTAGTGGTTGGAAGGGGAATCCCCCTCCAAAAGGACTTCAGGTAACAAGTCCCTCTCTGGGGTTACTTCCCTTTTTGGTCTTTTAATGCCACTAGGACCAGCTTGAGAGTCACCAGACCCCTGCCTGGTGAAGTAACTGTCCAGAGTCCTCTGTTTCTGGCGACCCTTCAACACTTTCCTGAAGTGCGACATGGCTCTGTCACTGAAGTGGCTGCACAGAAGGCTCATTTCAGCTTGCTCATGGTGGTGTCTTTCAACAAATGTCTGCAACTCATTCCACTTTGTACACATCTCTTTAAGCACTGAAGAGGGCACCTCCTTCTGTCTCTCACCCTCCTCCTTTGAAGCAATAACCTCAGCTGTGGTCTGTTGCTGTTCCAGATGAAGCTCTTGCAGCTCTTCAGTTGTTAGCTCTACCCTGTGGGCCTCCACCAACTCTTCCACATCCTCACCACTCACCTCCAACCCCAGGTTGTTCCCCAATGCCACAATAGAGTCCACAACAGGCACAGGGTCATCAGGGTCAAGGTCAGGGTCAGCCTCAAATCCTTCAAAATCCCTCTGTTGGACACAACCTGGCCACAATGGTCTCCAAGCAGAGTTCAAAGTCCTGGAAGTCACTCCCTCCCAAGCCTTACCTATAAGGCGTATGCATTGCACAATGTTGAAGTGATCTTTCCCGAACTCTCTTAGGGTCAACTCAGTGTCCGAGGTCACTTCAAAGCACTTTTCAAACAGTGCTTTGGTGTACAGTTTCTTGAAGTTGGAAATGACCTGCTGGTCCATGGGCTGGAGGAGAGGAGTGGTGTTAGGAGGCAAGAACTTCACTCTGATGAAATTAAACTTGTCAGACAAACACTCTTGCAAGTTGTGAGGATGAGCAGGAGCATTGTCCAGTATCAGGAGGCACTTGAGTGGCAATTTCTTTTCAAGAGGTATTTCTTCACAGTAGGGCCAAACACTCCAGTCACCCATTCCTTGAAAATCTCCATAGTGACCCATGCCTTGGTGTTAGCCTTCCAATGCACACACAAATTATTCTTGTCAACACTGTGATTCTTGAAGGGTCTGGGATTTTCATAGTGATACACCAGTAAAGGCTTCACTTTAAAATCCCACTAGCATTAGAACAAAACATGAGAGTTAGCCTGTCTTTCATAGGCTTGTGTCCTGGCTGTGCCTTTTCCTCCTGAGTAATGTAGGTCCTGTTGGGCATTTTTCTTCCAAAACAGGCCTGTTTCATCACAGTTAAACACTTGTTGGGGGAGGAATTGTTCAGCCTCTACGAACCCCTGGAATTCATGCACAAATTTTCAGCTGCACGTTTGTCTGAGCTGGCTGCCTCACCATGCCTCACAACACTGTGTATGCCACTACGTTTCTTAAACCTGTCAAACCAGCCTTTGCTGGCTTTAAAATCACTTGCCTCACCACTGGTTGCAGGCATTGTCTTGACAAGATCTGCGTGCAACTTCCTTGCCTTTTCACAATTATCACCATGGAAACACTATCACCCGCTCTCTTTTTTTCATGGATCCACACCAACAACAACTTCTCAACCTCATCCACTGTTTTCGATCTATTTTTCGTTAACATATCAACCCTTTTGCAACATTAGCTTCCTTGATCTCATTTCCCTTTGCCAGGATAGAGCCGATAGTAGAAGGGGTTTTGTTGTACATCCTGGCAAGATCACTCAGCGTACGCCACTCTCATATTTTTCTATAATCTCTTTCTTCAGTTCGATGGTGTTCCTCACTTTCTTTACCACAGGGGTGCCACTAGGAAGCTTCTTTGGACCCATGGTGACTTATTTCACAGTGACAATCACTAAAGCACCAAAAAAAAACACCAAATGTAGTGTGAATGTTTGAAAGACGCGCTAGGTAATGTTCTCTCAATGGTAAACAACGCTCACTGGCGGCGCCTGCGTCCGCGCAGGCGCGGAGCAGGCAGACAGGTCTAATACGTTACGAAACATGAGCGGTTTTACGATTCTCGAAATCGTAAAAAGCTTACGAAACACGATGTTTACGAAGTAAGAACCTTACGAAACTCGGGGGTCCACTGTATTAATCAGATGATTTCACTCAAAAATAAAATTTAAAACTCTCCTATTTTCCTCATGGTAATTTTTAAACCAAATATGAGTTTAAGTTGACCTGAAAAGTTGCGAATCTTTTGGAATTTACAATTTTTTTAATACTTCTGTACTTTTATCTGGAAGTACGTATTATTATTTTCTGGTAACATTCAGATTAGAGTAATAAAGTCATCTCTCTTATAAAGCTTTTATATACTGTAAGTCTTTTGTAAATGAGATTGAAAACGTTCACGCAAAATTAACCCTTTTGGGGTTTTTGTTGTACTAGTACGGTTTACGCCCTGGGGTTATGGACGTACTAGTACGCCTAAATTCTAGCGCCCTCAAATCAAGCAGAAACAGGCTGTTAGGCCTAGGTGTGATAGAATGGGTCTGTGCGGTCAGTGTGCACAGTATAACAAAATTCCTGCACCACACAATGTATAATGAGGAAAAAAAAACTCTGACCGTGTTTTTGCTTTAAAACAGCGATTTTGCAGTCTATTTTCGTATGGTATTTATGCTTGTATTCTCGTTTTCTTAGTCTCATTTTATAGAATAGATGATATATTACAGAAATAGAGATAATTTTGACTGGTTTCACGATGACAAGTACCTTGAAACTGAGCGCAAAGTAGCGAAAATGTTCAATTTTGGCCGATGTTCAAGATAAACAAATTACACCATGCGTCCAATACACATCAACTGGAGAGTCTAATATTCTTGCACAAGTGCGCTGATATTATTTATACCATTTTTACAATGACGCAGTTATATACATAACAGTAAATCTTCTATTTTCTGTGAGAATAAAAATTCAAAATGGAAAGCAAAAGTAATGAAGAGCGGCCTGGAGACATGACTAATGAACAGAAGATGTTATTTGAGTGCCAGGAATGTCTGCCTTGTTTATTGTGGACCCTATTTTGAAATTGGCATCGTTTGAAATTTGTGTGAAATTGGCCAAATTGCCATTTTCTGACCACTATTATGGGTAGTTGAAATTGGTAAATAGGTGGTTTCTTGTACTCAATCGATAGAAGAAATGGAGTTCTAGCGAAATAGCTATAATTTTAGTAGACTGAAACATTGGAATTTCCCGAAAATGGGGCCCAAAATGGGCGAAATCGCCGATGCGTAAATGTCATCGATACCACTAACCCGGAAAAAGCATAATTTCGTTATTTTTCGATAAAATTTCAAAATTTTTTGTGGCTTATGATGGAAAAAAGATTCTCTATCATTTCATAAGAAAAAAAAATTTTTTTTTTAAATTTTTGGGACCCTGAACGAGTTTAGAGGGTCCTTGCCCCCAAGGGGTTAAAGATAAAGAGAACCTTTTACAGTGGACCCCGGAGTTCGTAATTAATCCGTTCCAGAGGGCGTCCCAAACCGAATATTTAAAAATCCGAATCTATTTTCCCCATAAGAAATAATGGAAATAAAATTAATCCGTTCCCGACACCCCAAAAATATTAAAATAAATTCTTTTGTACAAAAATATCCAAAATTACACAGAAAACAATGAGACATAAGAAATAAAACAGTAATAACATGTCACTTACCTTTATTGAAGAGTTGTTGATTTTGGAAGCGAAAAAAGGGAGAGGATGGAGGAGTTGCTAGTGTTTGGGGGAAAACCCCCTTTCCCTTAACACTTCAGGTACCAAGTCTTTTCTGGGGTTACTTCCCCTTTTTTGTTTTTTTAAAGCCACTAGGACCAGGTTGTGTCACTTGACCCCCGTCTGACAAAATAACTGTCCAGGGGGCTCTGTATCTGGGGTTCTATAAAAAATCCCCGAAGTGGGACAACAGTCTCATTTTCTGTACCAGTCGGGCTAACAGTTTTGTTAGGGGGATAATGTTCCATAAATCTTTGCAAGTCCTCCACTTGGCCCCATCTTCTTAATCTTTGAAGAAGGCAACGTCCTCCATATCTCTTCCTCCTCCCTTTTAATCAATTTCCTGAGCTGTGGTCTGTTTCTGTTGCAGATGAAGCTCTTGCAGATCTCGTGGGTTGCTCTTCATTGTGGTCCTCCACCAACTCTTCCACATCCTCACGAACCTCCAACCCATGGACTTCCCCAGTGCCACAATTTTTCCACAACAGGCTCAGCCCCAAACCCTTTAAAAACCCTCTCTTCAACACAGTCTGGCCCCAATTTTCTCCAAAAAGTTCAAAGTCCTGGAGCTCACTTCCTCCCAAGCCTTTCCCTATGGTTTACGAATTGAGGATATTGAAGTGATCTTTCCAGAACTCTCTTAGGGTCAAAAAAGTGTCTGAGGTTATGTCAAAGCACCTTTTAAACAATGCTTTGGTGTACAGTTTTTTGGTTACAAAAGACCTGCTGGTCCTGGGCTAGAGGAGAGGGTGGTATTAGGGGGGAAGAACTCCCTTTTCTCTTCCCAAGTCTCAAGGATGGAGGACATTTCTATTACCAGGAGGCACTTGAGATCCAATTTATTTTCCCGGAGGTTTTCTTCACACTGGGGCCAGAACCCTTTATTGAACCAATCAAGGAAAATTTCCCCGGTGACCCATGCCTTACTGTTAGCCTTCCCATCCCCACAAATTAGCCTTTTCAACACTGTACTTCTTGAACACTCTGGGATTTTCAGAGTGATACACCATAAAGGCTTCACTTTGAAAACCCAAATAGCATTACTACACAACATAAGAGTTAGGAAATTAGGAGAAGGTGTGGAGTTACTAAAAGTATTTGTCAGAGGGCTGAAGGGGTTGTTGAGGTGGTTTGGGCATTTAGGGAGAATGGATCAAAGTAGAATGACTTGGAGCGTATAAATCTGTAGGGAAGGAAGGCGGGGGGGGGTCGTCCTAGAAAAAAGGGTTGGGGGAAGGGGTAAAAGGGGGTATTGTGGGCAGGGGGTTGGACTTCCCGCAAGCATGTGTGAGCGTGTTAGATAGGGGAATGGGGACGAATGGTTTTGGGACATGACGATCTGTTGGAGTGTGACAGGGGTAACATTTTTTGAAGGGGTTCAGGAAACCAGTTAAGGATTTAGTTGGACTTGAGTCCTGGAAATGGGGAAATACAATGCCTGCACTTTAAAGGAGGGGGCTGGGATAGTGACAGCTGGGAGGGAAACCAGCTGTCATTCTGGCTCCTAAAACAGTGTTATGTATGAGTTGGGGAAAATGTTGAATGATGATGAAAGTATTTTCTTTTTGGGGATTTTCTTTTTTTGGGTCACCCTGCCTCGGTGGGAGCGGCCGACTTGTTGAAAAAAAAAAAAAAAGAGTTAGCCTGTCTTTTATAGGCTTGTGTCCCGGCAGTCATTTTCCTCCTGTGTAATGTAGTTCCTGTTTGGGAGTTTCTTCCAAAACAGGCCCGTTTTTCACAATTAAACATTTGTTGGGGGTTTTAAAACCTTCAGCCTCTTAAACTTTTAAATTCATGCACATATTTTTTAGCCGCCCTTTGTCTGAACTGGCTGCCTCACCATGCCTTATCACACTGTGTATGCTACTACGCTTCAAATCTGTCAAACCGCCTTTGTTGGCTTTAAATTCTTTACTTCAGCACTCATTGCAGGCGTTTTTTTGACGAGATCACCATGCAATTGCCTTGCTTTTCAGATATTATCGCCTGCGAACACTATCTCCCCAAAAATTTTTTCTTGTTGATCCCACCAACAACAAAGTCTCAACATCTTCCAGTATTTGCAATTTTGTTTTGTGACCATACTTGCACCTTTCGCACAACAGCATCCTTGATTTCCTTTCCCTTGGCCACAATGGAAGCGATGGTTGTATAGGCTTTGCCATACTGCCTGGCCAGCTCAGCAACACGAACCCACTTTCATATTTTGCAATGATCTTTTTTTCAGTTCTACCATATTTCTGACATTCTTTTCCACAGGCCTGGGACTAGGAGCTTTCTTGGGGGCCCATGGTGGCTTATTTAGCAGTTGCAAGCACTAAAAAAATGGAATAATGACAAAAAAGTATGGTATGAATTTTGGGAATGTGGGTGGCGGCCCCCTGGAAAAAATGGCACACTGACTCTCAATGGAGTGTCGGGCCCGCCCCGGGCCTCGTACGCGTCCCCGGGCAATTACTAACTCCCAGCGGATCAACGAACACCGAACCAATATTTTCTGAAAAATGTCACGAACTCAATTTTACGAACTCCGCGCCACAAACTCCAGGGTCCATGCCCCGGGACCCCCGTTCCCCTAATTCATTCCACAAGGCTGTTCAAGTGCCATTCCCCCAATTTGTTCCCATAAGGGAAAAATGTAAAGTAGGTTAGTCCCTTTCAGACCCCAAAATACACTTACAAAAGCACTTACAAATTACACTTACATAACTGTTGAGTTTGGGGCAAAAACGGGGTCCACTGTACATTATATTTTGCATATATTTTGGTCCTCTAACTTTTTTCTCTAAGCATATATGGGGGATGAGAAACAGGTTCAAAAGGGAAGGTACATGTGGGAAAATGAACTTCAGTAAGGTCAGGGAAGATGAAAATTGAGTAGCCTTAAGGGAGTTAAAAAAAAATGGTGAATAAGGAGGATTTGGAAAAAATTGCCTAGAATGGTCAGGGAAAGCCTACTGCAGTGCTCCTCATTCTTATGTTTATGGAATGGTTTTGTCCCGAGGCTGGAGGCAGTGGAGATGTCCTGTCTAAGGGCAATTTGGTGTAAATATTATGCAGAGAATTCAGGGTGGGAAAATTTGCAGGAGGGTGGGTTACTGAAAATTTGTC
>WNWK01013154.1:0-56426 GCA_009830355.1 Cherax destructor | reverse complement strand
ATCCACCTTTGGTTATGCGTATCTTTAGCAAGCATAAAGATATTGTTTTTTGTTGGGTCCCTGGTCATGTTGACATACAGGGCAATGAACAGGCAGACACTGCTGCGCGGTCAGCAGTACATGACCTTCCAGTTTCATATGGAGGTGTTCCTTTCACGGACTATTTTGCGGTCATTGCTACCCACCTTCGCACCGTTGGCAACAACGCTGGTCTGACCTGCTGAATAACAAACTTCATTCTATTAAACCAGTTATAGGTTTCTGGCCTTCTTGTCACCAATGTCGAGGTTGGGAGACTACACTCTCCCGTCTTCGCATTGGCCACACTCGTCTTACTCATGGGTATCTCATGGTGAGGCTTCCTGCCTCTCTCTGTGAGCCCGTATAAACTTGAATAAGTGGTATACATTCTTTTTATAACTCTCCCTTCTTGGGCATTGTCTATCCAGATGTTGATTTTCTGGTTTCTTCCTTGCCGCCACCCCTTCTGTAACTTGGCGATTTTAACGCACACTATTTTCTCTGGTGAGGTCGCACTGTGACTCCTTGTCGTTCAGTTGACGCATTTCTTGCTTCTCTCCTCCATGTTTTAAATATGGGTACTCCCACCCATTTTGATCCTGGAATTCATTCTCTTGCATCAATCTCTCCATCTGCTCTTCCTCAACTGTCCTCGACTTCACCTGGTCTGTTCTTCGGACTTACATGATAGCAATCATTTTCAAATCATACTTAAGTCCCCTTCTTATTCTCCATCTCCTCGTAGCCCACGCTGGCAATTCGACCAGGTGAATTGGGACCTTCACACATCTTACTGCTTTTCATGAGGCACCTTCCTCATCCTCCATTGATTAGGTTCTACATCTCTTCTCGTCCTCCATCTTAATTGCAGTTTCATATTCTATCCCCAAACCTCGCACAAGCATTCTCAGAAGTGTGCCCCTTAGTGGTCTCCTGCTTGTGCTTGGGCAGTACGCCTGAAACGCGCTGCTTGGGCAGGTACCGGTATAACAGAACCACAGAGAGACTCCTTGATTTAATGAAAAGGAGAGCAATTGCACTCCATGTCATCTGTGATGCTAAATGCACTTGCTGGCAGAATTACGTTTCTACCATCACTTCGGCTTCCTCGATGAGTGCAGTCTGGAAGAAGGTGCGGAAATTGAGTGGTAAATTCTCCCGACCTGGCTCCTGTTCTTCAGGTTGCCAGTGTTGCTATAGCACACCCTCTTGCCATTGCCACTGAAATTGGTTATCATCTGGTCAGCATTTCTCAGGGGCTCCATCTATGTACCTCGTTCCTTTCTTCTAAGTCTGCCAGCGAGTTAAAGCCCTTAGATTTTTTTTCTTTCAGAGAAGAATCTTATAATGAGCCTTTTACCCTTCAAGAACTGGAGGCAACACTCTCCGTTTGCCAATCATCGGCAGCTGGGCCAGACGGCATACATATTCGTATGCTAGAACATTTACATCAGTCGGCTCTTGCAGTCCTCTTACGACTCTTTAATCTTATATGGTCGCAGGGAGTTCTTCCCCAGCTGTGGAAATCTGCTATTGTTCTCCTTTTGCAAACCGGGTTCTACAGGACATGATACCTCCCACTACCATCCCATCGCTCTTACCAATGCAGTTTGCAAGGTGATGGAACATCTAGTTAACTCTTTGACTGTTTCGGTCGTATATATACGTTTTACGAGCCACTGTTTTGGACTTATATGTCAGGGGAACGCCTTCCACCTGAACAAAATATAATGGAAAAATAAAACAAATAAAGACTCTTTGGTAGGAAATATACTAAGAATTTTAAGTTTTTAATAAAATATATAAAAAAAAATAGGCCGTTGTGGTTCTGGCAGGATGGAGAGTAGGAGAAATATAAGGCCCTGGTTGAGTCTCTGGTGTAGATGAGATGTTGGATGGTTATCCTGGGTAGTTAGGAATTCTCGTATGCCACTTGGTCGAGGTACGTAAGACTTAGAAGGGAAGAGTAGACAAAACCAAGTCAGAGACGTACATCTAGCTCCTTCAAAACGGGCGTCTGTACCAGCTGACCAGGCCAGCAGCAGAGCTGATAAAGAAAAATAAATAATGGTTACCACAAGTAAGCAAACATAACACGTAAGAAAGAAAAAGGATAGCATGTTCACTTTAAGATGGAAGAAATTAGTGGTAACCCTAAGTCAACCACAAACAAAATATACACCTGGTAGAGCACCTTACCTGTTCAGGAGAAGTGTGGAGGTGTAGTGACTCTACAGTTTTGCTGTTCACCAGGTAAGGTAATTACCACCAGAAAAGGGTGCGGGTTCGGCCTCGGCCCACTAGAGGGAAGCACCGGCTGAATTCATGAATGATCGCGGCTGACTAACAACCTTAACCCATAAGTATACTCCACTTTTCCCTCACAGTATATATACACAAAAATTCTAGCAGCTTCAAATCAAGTGGGAGAAAGCTGGTAAGCCCACATGTGAGAGAATGGATCTGTGTGGTCAGTGTGCATTGTATAAAAAAAATCCTGCAGCATGCAGTGCATAATGAGGAAAAAAAAACTGACCGTGTTTTTGGATTAAAATGCCGACTTTCAGGTGTATTCTCGTATAGTATTTATGTTTGTATTATCTTTTCTATGGTCTCATATGATAGAATGGAAAACATATTACAGAAATAGAGATGATTTTGATTAGTTTCATGATGAAAACGACCTTGAAATTGAGCTCAAAATAGCGGAAATGTTCGATTTTTGCCAATGTTCAACAGTAAACAAATCACATCACGCCACTCGTCCAATACACGTCAACTGGGGAGTCTAGTATTTTTTCACAAGTGCACTGATATTATTTATACCATTTTTACAATAATGCAGTAGTCTGCATAACAGTAAATCTTTTATTTTTTGTGTGAATAAAAAATGAAAATAGAAAGCAAGAGTAATATAAGAGGGGCCTAAAGACGTGACTAATGAACAGAGAAAATCTTATTTTAGTGCCAGGAATGTCTACATTGTTTATTCTGGACCCTATTTTGAAATTGACATCTTTTTTATTTTGCATTAAATTGGCCAAATTTCCAATTTCTGACCACTTTATTGGGTAGTTGCAATCGGTTTTTTGGTGGTTTCTTGTTCTCAATCGATAGAACAAATGGAGTTCTAAGGAAATAGCTATGAGTTTGGTTGACTGGAACAATGGAATTGGCCGAAATTAGGGCTCAAATCAGCGAAATCGCCAATGCGTATATTTTGCAGAGATCACTAACTTCGCAGAGCATAATTCCGTAAGTTTTCCATCAAATTTTGTACTGTTGGTGTCATTACCATCGGGAAAAGATTCTCTGTCATTTCATAAGAATTTTTTTTTTTTTTTCGAAAATTTTGCGACACCAGGAGTCGCGGCAGTCAAAGGGTTAATAGACGTTTGATGTGGTATTTAGAGATGCACAGTAGTCTCTCCACTAGTCAATATGGCTTTCGTAAGGGCCGTTCTACAATTGACCCCTTACTGTGCTTGGATATGTATATCCGTAATGCCTTTGCTAATAACCACTCAGTTATCGCCATCTTTTTGACCTGAGAAGGCTTATGACACAACTTGGAAGTATAATATCTTGACCCAGGTCCACTCCTTAGGCCTCCGAGGCAATCTACCGTTTTTTCCCTTTAAAGGGTTTCTTAATTGAAAGACATTTCCATGTCCGGGTTAGTAATGAGCTTTCCCCGGACTTTGTCCAAGCTGAAGGTGTCCCCCAGGGTTGTGTTCTAAGCACAACACTATTTCTGCTTGCTGTAAATAATCTAGCATCTGTTCTCCCATCCAATATTTGCAATTTCTTTCCAGCATGCCATCAACCAAGTTTACGATTGGGCCACCACCCATGGGTTTAAATTTTCTAGTGGCAAAACTCGCCAAATTACATTTACTAGACGTTCAGTGGTCTCTGATCATTCATTGTACCTATACGACTCACGTCTTCTAGAACGTGATACATTCAGGTTTCTCGGCCTCCTGTTTGACCGCCGATTGTCCTGGAAACCTCACATTACCTCTCTGAAGGCAACTTGTCATAGCCGGCTGAACCTTCTTAAAACCCTAGTACATCTTTCATGGGGGCTGATCGTAGAACTTTCCTTCGATTGCATTCAGCCCTAATTTTCTCGAAACTCGATTATGGTGACCAGATATATTCGGCGGCCTGCCCTGCTACTCTTTCCAGCCTTAAGCCCATCCATCACCAGGGATTGCATTTATGCCTTAGTGCTTTTTGTTCTTCCTTGGTTGAGAGCCTCTATGTAGAAGCGAACATTCCTTCCTTGTCCGATCGTCATGATGCACATTGCCTTCACTATTATGTTCGCTCTCATGACCTCTGCAATCCTTCCATGTTTAAGATTGTCACAGATCTTAGTAGACACTCCTTATTTGTTCGTCGACCCTGTTTACTTCATCCTTTTTGTCTTCGTCTGCATTCGCTCTTGTCTTCCCTTCAGCTACCGCCTTTCTATGTTCGTGTGGCATCTCGCTTTCCCCTACCTCCTTGGGAAGTTCCTGCTGTCCATGTCTGTTCTTTTCCCTGCCTTGCGCGAAAGCCCAACATCCTACAGCGGCTTCCCGCTCTCTTTTTCTAGACCACTTTCGCTCTCATTCCCATGCCATCGCAGTGTACACTGATGGTTCTAAGTCTTCTGACGGTGTCAGATTTGTAGCAGTGTTTCTGGACAGCGTCGTGCGAGGGCATCTATTATCCTCGGCTAGCATATTTACAGCTGAATTGTATGCCATTCTTGTGCACTTATCCATATTGCATCTTTGCCTGTGTCACCATTTGTGGTCGTTTCAGACTCCCTTAGTGCTTTACAAGCTATCCAAAAATTTGATACACCTCACCCCCTAATTCTTTGTATTCAACTTTGGTTATGCTGTATCTCTAGCAAACACAAAGATATTGTTTTTTTGCTGGGTCCCTGGTCATGTTGATGTACAGGGCAATGAACAGGCAGACACTGCTGCACGGTCAACAGTACATGACCTTCCAGTTTCATATAGAGGTGTTCCATTCATGGACTATTTTGCTGTCATTGCTACCCACCTTAGCACCCATTGGCAACGTTTGTCTGACCTGCTAAATAAAAAACTTCATTCTATTAAACCGAGTATAGGTTTCTGGCCTTTTTCTTGTCACCAGTGTTGAGGTTGGGAGACTACACTCTCCTGTCTTCACATCGGCCACACTCGTCTTACTCACGGGTATCTCATGGAGAGTCTCCCTGTCCCTCTTTGTGAACATTGTCAGGTTCCAGTATCTGTTTGCCATATTCTGTTGGACTGCCCACTCTATCAATGGGCATGCAGAATTTACCTCCAACGTCGTCTTTGCTCTTCTGCCATTTCTTTACCTTCCCTTCTTGCTGATGGGCCCTCCTTTAATCCTGACTCTCTCATGGATTTTTTTGACAGCAACTGACTTACTACGCAAACTCTGAAGATTATGCCTCTAGCACTCCCTTCAGTCCCTTCTTCCTCAATCTCTTGCTACCCTCTATCCCTGCACTATCCACTGCCCCGCTACACTCCATAACCTACTAATCATCCATCTCCCTCTTACTACCCATTCTCGCTGCATCCTACCCTGCCCTGCTGCACTGTATGACCCTTGTGGTTTAGCGCTTTTTTTATTATAATAAATTTGTACAAGCCGAGGGAGTCCCACAAGGTTGTGTCCTCAGCACTATCCATTTTCTATTAACTATAAATGACCTACCTTCAGTTCTTCCTTCATATATATGGTCGTCACTATGTAGATGACTTCGCTATAGCTTACTCGGCGCTGACTGCCGACTAGTAGCAGCCTCCTTTCAGGTTGTGATAGACTGAGTCTTCCATTGGACCACTTGTCATTGACTTCTGATTATCCCAGATACTCCATTGTATTTTCACGGTTCACTTATTCCGGCATGTGATATGGTCAAGTTTCTTGGCATGCTCTTTGATCGCTGGTTGACGTGGAGACCTCACATTTCTTGTTTAAAGGCAACTTGCCATGGTCGGCAGAATCTCCTTAAGGTTCTCGCACATTGTTCATGGGGAGCAGATCGTCACACTCTCTGCATTCTACCCTAGTCTTGTCCAAGCTGGATTATAGTGACTAAGTCTATTCTGTTGCATCTTGTTCATCCCCTGTTGAAAACCTCTATGTAGAGGTGACTGTTTCTTCCCTGGCTGATCGTTGAGATGCTCATTGTCTTCGTTATTTTGTCAGTGCTCACAATCTTCGTGTTCCTTCCACATATAGTTTAGTCTTAGACATTAGTAGGAACCCAGTGTTTGTTCAACGCCCCTCCCTACTCAGACT
This sequence comes from Cherax destructor, assembly GCA_009830355.1. Classification (NCBI taxonomy): domain Eukaryota; kingdom Metazoa; phylum Arthropoda; class Malacostraca; order Decapoda; family Parastacidae; genus Cherax; species Cherax destructor. The sequence continues at coordinate 50,078 of WNWK01013154.1, read as the reverse complement.
GTTTTCTCTTTGCCTTCACTCACTCCAGTCTTCGCTCCATTTGCCCCCCTTGTATGTTCAATTAGCATCTGCCATTTCCCTTCCCCCTTGGGAAGTTCCAAAAATTTATGTCTGCCCCCCACTACCATGCGCCAAAGCTTTCTTAACTACGCCTGCTACTTGCTGTCTTTTTCTCGAGCACTTCCGATCACATGCTCATGCCATTGCTGTGTATACAAATGGTTCTAAATCTTCTGATGGTGTTGGGTTCATGACAGTATTCCCTGATGAAGTTGTCCAAGGCCACTTGTTGGACTCAGCTAGTGTCTTTACTGCTGAGTTGTATGCCATCCTTATAGCGTTTCTTCATATTGCATGTATGTCTCCTTCGACGTTCGTGATCATTTTAGATTCCCTTGGTGCTTTACAAGCCATTAAACATTTCAACTCCCCTCGTTTTCTACTGGGTCCCTGGTCACGTTGGCATACAGGGCAATGAGTAGGCGGATGCTGCTGCCTGGTCAGCGGTATTATTTCCCATTTTTTTATAGGAGTATTCCATTCAGGGACTATTTTCCAGTCATCTCTGCCCATCTCCACAGCCATTGGGAAAAATAGTGGATGGGCCTACACCATAACAAATTGCACTCTATTAAACCGCTTTAAGGTTTGTGACCATCTTCCTACCACCATTGCTGTTCTCGGGAGACTGCACTCTCCCACCTCTGCATTGGTCATACACGCCTTACACATGGGTATCTCATGGACAGATGCCCTGTTCCTCTCTGTGAGGCTTGTCAGGTCCCTGTTTCAGTTCTTCACTTCCTTGTCGATTGCCTGATTTACCAGTAAGCTCGCAGGATTTACCTCCAAAGCTGCCGCAGCCCTACCACTCTTACTTTATTTTCTCTACTTGCAGACGATCCCTCCTTTGACCCCCAAGCACTTTTTGAGTTTTTCTCGGCAACTGCCTTATTATACGAACTTTGACACATAGCCCTTAGAGTCCCTTCCATCACTTTTTTTTCCTCACCTTTGATCCCCTCTCCAACTTCCAGATTGTTCCCCCGCACTACTTACTACCCCACAACGCTGTATGACCCTTCTCAGTTTAGCGCTGTATTTGATTATAATAATAATGGAGGCTGCAGTACTGAGTTCCTCTTGGGTGCAGAGGGGGATTTACAGCTCTTTTTTTGTCTCCAGGAGCTATTGCTCCACGTTCCCCCCTTTTTTGCTTTACTTTTTCTTTTTTCCTAAAATCAAAAAGAAAGTAGAGACCTAACCAAGGAGTCACATATATATGAACTTGCTCCCCTGGGCCTTTATCTGATAGCACATCCTGTTCTGACCCTGCATCATTATTTGACCACTCTTCCGACATTTCTAATGCCCCTGTACCTCTTGCTTGTGCTGTTTCGTCACCTGCTTCAGGTACCAGGGCTCCGACTGACTCCTTTGATACGTCAGACCTCTGCTCTTCTTTGACTATGCTTCTGGCTTCTCCCTCTATGGTGTGGCTATTTTCGAATTGCCCACCCGTCTCACGTCGGACCAACTTCGGTCCCACACCTAAATGCCTAAGACCATTACCTGATTATACTTCTTCACTTCCTTCTCGTTCTACTCAGACAAAACTGGCATGTCACAAACTTCTTTTCCAAGCTGTTTCAAAATACACAATGGACTAAGTTTTTTACTCTACGACCGACTTCCTCTACTGCCAACCTTTCTGACTGTCAGCTCTTTAGCAATGTGCTCCTCCACCATGTTGGTTGAGATATATCCCTTCATGCTCTCATGAGCGGTACATGCATCATCACTGTCCAGAATGCTACCCAAGCTCACGATCTTTCTCTCCTTACAACTATTGATACTATTCCTGTAACTTTTGAAAAACATCATTCCCTCAATTCTAGTAATGGTACTGTCATTCTGCCCCATACCATTGTCCAACAGGATTTCCAGACATGTAGCAATTACATTCTGGAACAACCAGAACTCCAAGACCTCCCAATCCTCAAAGTGGCTTGAGCTCTCGCTTCACACACGGAGGGCCCGGGTTCGATTCCCGGCGGGTGGAAATATTTCGACGTGTTTCCTTACACCTGTTGTCATGTTCACCTAGCAGCAAATAGGTACCTGGGTTGTTAGTCGACTGGTGTGGGTCGCATCCTGGGGGACAAGATTAAGGACCCCAATGGAAATAAGACAGACAGTCCTAGATGACGCACTGACTTTCTTGGGTTATCCTGATGGCACCCTCCGGTTAAAATCCGAAGAAATCTTATCTTATCTTATCTTTTTGTCCTCCTGCCCACAGGCGGAGACGATACCCTTGCAATGTAGCTTGCTTAACTTTGACTCCTCTTGGGGCTCCTTGTCATGGTAAAGAGGCTATCGGTCTGAGGAATTGGACCTCTTGGTCTTCTTCCTCAGACCGAACCTAATTACCCCCCAATCCCCCCTCTCCTTTCCCATCTTCCCCATCCTCCCTTTTCTCTTTCCTCCTCCTCCTCATCCCTCCCTTATTTCCTTCCCATTTTTACCCTGGGAGCTTCTCTCCACAGGCATTCTAGTTACTAGGTAGGGGGAAGGGTACCATGGTCCAATCCCATTCCGTTGAGGTTCTTGGCGGTGGTGTAGTTTGCCATGGAATCTGGATCGCCTGGGGATGTCCCGATCCCTCTCCAGTCTCCCAAGGGGTGGCCTTGGGTATCTTTTGGGCGACGAGAGTATCGCTGGAGGCCACCTTTCGGATTCCGGGGGTGGAGGCCGAAGGCGGTATGCTTTGTTGCAGATATCCGGCTGCCCTCTCTTTTGTCCACCGAGGTGGCTCAGTGGATGTGAGGATGCTATCCCGGATTGCTGGTTTACTGGCATGAAGGGTAGGGTATGGCACGTGTTCCATGCAGCATTTGCACTACTTGCGGTGTTGAAGTCTTCTTGGGCGCGTAGGGGGATTTACGCTCCTTTCATTCCTCCTAGGAGCTATTCCTCCACGTTCCCCCCTTTTTTTATTCTTTTTTTATTTTTATTTTCTTTTCTTCTTTCTTTTTATTTTCTTAAAAACAAAAAGAAAGAAGTAACCTAACCATGGATGCCCTAATCCGTGAACCTACCCCCCGGCCCCTTGATACCACACCTAGTTCCGACCCTGCTTCATTAATGGACAACTCTTCGGACAACCCTAATACCCCTGTATGTCTTGCTGGTGCCGGTTTGTCACCCGCTTCAGGTACCGGGGACCCGACTGGCCCTTTCGATATGTCTGACCTTCGCTATTCTCTGACCTTGATTCCGGCTTCTCCCTTAACAGTGCAGCAATATTCGAATTGCCCTTCCGTCACACGTTGGACCACCCCCGGTCCCACGCACAAATGACCACGATCCTTACATGACGATTCGACACTTCCTTCTCGTTCGTCTCAGAAACGACTAGCTCGTCACACACTCCCCTTAGACACTTTGTTTCACACTACTCAATGGACAAATTTTTTTACTCTACGACCGACTTCTCCTAATACCTATCTTTCAGATCATAGTATCAGTAAGGCTCTGCTATGCTATGTTGGAAAAGATATCTCATTTCACGCTCTCAAGAGCGGCACTCGCATCATCACGGTCCAGAATGCTGGCCAAGCTCGCGATCTTTCTCATCTTACAACCATAGATACTGTTCCTGTTACTATTGACAAACATCATTCCCTCAATTCTTGTTGTGGTTCTGTCATTTTACCCCACACCATTGTCCAACGGAATTTCCAGACATGTGGTGATGACATTTTAGAGCAGCTTGAGCTCCAAGAAGACATTATCCTTGCAATATATCTCGTTTAACGTTTGACTGCCGAGAACTTCCACATTCGCTCTACATTGCAGGTCAAGGTTTACAAGTTCGAAAGGTGACCCCTACACCGCAGCAGTGTAAAAACTGCTGGCGTTTTGGTCATCCAGCGAAATACTGCAGCCCATAGCCAGGCTCAGAGAGTAGATACTCTCGAAACTCTTCAAAGGTCTTCAAAGGTAAAGGTCCATGGCCGAATGCCCAGTCTGTGGTGCTGACGACCATGCCAGTTCTTCTTGTACTCTACCTCCCTCTTGCCTTAACTGTCATGAAGCACATCCATCGTATTCTCGCCGTTGTCAGGTTTACCTGAATGAGCGGGAAATTCGTTGTCTCAAAGAGGCAGAAGGCTTCTCATATGCTATGGCCGTCTCTCATCTACGCCTTCAAGGAAGACTTCCCCGCATTTCCTATTCTCGCATTGCTAAACGTCGCCCCGCTTCAGGGGTCCCAACTTCCACGGCTTCCTCTGTGGTCGCCTCATCCTCAATCACCCCTGTCTCGAATCCTTTTGATATTCTTGGCTCCAAGGTCCCTACCTCGGCTTCCCATACTATCCACACTCCTTCCTCTACTCACTTGCACAATTCTGAGTCTACACGTCCTCGTCCTTCACCTAAACCTCAGTGCCCCCTTCTCATAAGCTCGGCAAAAAATCCCTACTGCCAGGTTCTTCGCCTCCGACTGGTTCTGTAAAGTGTGTGGAGGTTCATCCTCCTCCTCATACACTACCTTCATCCCCTGTCCCCTCCCAAACCCCTACGACAGTTTCCTCTTCTATCTCCTCATCCTCTACTTCAGTAAAGTCTATAGACTCCTTGATAGTTGCTCACTCTTCTTCCACTTCTAATGTAGTCCCACATTCTGCATCTTTGACTTCCGAAACACTGGAAGCTATTGCAGAATATATTTCAGAGACTGGACCGATGATGGACACTACTCCACCTAAGGTTCCTCATCTCTCTTCTTCGTCTCAACCAGCCCTTCCTTCACAACGTTCTCCTCCTTCTCTGCTTACAGGTCTTTAACTGCTTCCACACATGGACTTTTCTAACCTTAGTCCATAGATTTCTCTCACTTCCACTTATATTTTTCTCTCCATAAATCATGGCTTATTTGCAGTGGAATATGTGAGGCCTCAGGGGTAACCGGGGTGAACTTCAGGTGTTGCTCTCCCAGTTTTTCCCTGTTGGGGTCTGTTTGCAAGAACCCAAATTACAATCCACTGTTGTCAGGCCCTTTTCAGGCTATGATTTGTTATATTCATCGGATCCTTTTTCCGATGAAACCTTTAACGAAAGTGCTCTTCTTATATGCACTGGTGTTCCATACCGTCACCTCTATGTTCCTTCTTCGTTACATTACACCACAGCCCGTATCCACTTGAATAAGTGGTATACACTCTGTTCTTTATATCTCTACCCTTCGCGGGCATTGTCTATCCCAGATGTTGATTTTCTGGTTTCTTCCTTACCGCCACCCCTTCTATTACTTGGCGATTTTAACGCACACCATTTTCTCTGGGGAGGGTCGCACTGTGACTCCCATGGCATGCAGCTGGAGGCATTTCTTGCTTCTCTTCCCCTCCATGTTTTAAATACGGGTACTCCTACATATTTTGATCCTCGAACTCATTCTTTCTCCTGTATCGATCTTTCCATCTGCTCTTCCTCAACAGTCCTTGACTTCACCTGGTCTGTCCTCCCGGACTTACATGACAGCGATCATTTCCCAATCATCCTTAAGTCCCTTTTGTTTTCTCCACCTCCTCATTGCCCACGCTGGCAATTTGACCTGGTGAAATGGGACCTATACGCAAACCTTACTGCCTTTAATGAGGTTCCTACCTCGTCCTCCATTGATGAGGTTTTACATCTCTTTTCGCCCTCCATCTTCACAGCGGCTTCACATTCTATTCCCCAAACCTTGGGCAAGCATCCTCAGAAGTGCGTGCCTTGGTGGTCTCCTACTTGTGCTCGGGCAGTGCGTTTGAAACGTGCTGCATGAGGCAGGTATTGGTATAACTGAACCTCAGAGAGACTCCTTGATTTTAAGCAGAAGAGAGCTATTGCTCGCCGTGTCATATGTGATGCTAAACGCACTTGCTGGCGAGATTACGTTTCTACTGTCACTTCGGCTTCCTCGAGGAGTGCAGTCTGGAAGAAAGTGCGGAAATTGAGTGGTAAATTCTTCCCCGACCCGGCTCCTGTTCTTCAGGTTGCTGGTGTCGATATAGCACACCCTCTTGCCGTTGCCACTGAAATTGGTAATCATCTAGTCCGCATATCTCAGGGGCTCCATCTCTGAACCTCGTTCCATTATTCTAAGACTGCCAGCGAGTTAAAGCCCTTAGATTTTTCTTCTCTTAGAGAAGAATCCTATAATGTGCCTTTTACCTTTCAAGAACTGGAGGCAACACTCTCTGCTTGCCGATCATCGGCAGCTGGGCCAGATGGCATACATATTCGTATGCTACAGCATTTACATCAGTCTGCTCTTACTGTCCTCTTACGACTCTTTAATCTCATATGGTCGCAAGGAGTTCTTCCCCAGCTGTGGAAGTCTGCTATTGTTCTCCCTTTTCGAAAACCAGGTACTACGGGACGTAATTTTTCTCACTACCGTCCCATCGCTCTTACCAGTGCAGTTTGCAAGGTGATAGAACGTCTAGTTAATAGACGTTTGATGTGGTATTTAGCGACGCACAATAGTCTCTCCCCTAGTCAATATGGCTTCCGTAAGGGCCGTTCTGCCATTGACCCCTTGCTGCGCTTGGATACGTATATTCGTAATGCCTTTGCGAATAACCAGTGGTTATCACTATCTTTTTCGACCTTGAGAAGACTTATGACACAACTTTGAGATATAATATCTTGGCCCCAGGCCCACTCCTTAGGCCTCCGGGGCAACCTACCATTCTTCCTTAAGGCCTTCTTAACTGACAGACATTTCTGGGTACGGGTTAGTAATGAACTCTCCCCAGAATTTGTCCAAGCTGAAGGTGTCCCCCAGGGATGTGTTCTGAGCACAACACTCTTTCTGCTTGCTATAAATAATCTGGTATCTGTTCTCCCATCCAATATTTGGTCATCACTCTATATGGATGACTTTGCTATAGCTTGTGCAGGTGCTGACTGTCACCTCATTGCAGTTTCCCTCCAGCATGCCATCAACTGGGTTTCTGATTGGGCCACCACTCACGGGTTTAAATTTTCTAGTGGGAAAACTCATCAAATTACGTTTACTAGACGTTCAGTGGTCTCGCATCATCCATTGTACCTATACGGCTCACGTATCCCAGAACGTGATACAATCAGGTTTCTCGGCCTCCTGTTCGACCATCGATTGTCCTGGAAACCTCACATTACCTCTCTGAAGGCAACTTGTCACAGCCGGCTGAACCTTCTTAAACCCCTGGCACATCTTTCATGGGGGGCTGATCGTAGAACTCTCCTTCGCCTGCATTAAGCCCTAATTTTGTGGAAACTCGATTATGGTGACCAGATATATTCGGCAGCCTTCCCTGCTACTCTTTCCATCCTTAATCCCATCCATCACCAGGGATTACGCTTATGCCTTGGTGCATTTCGTTCTTTCCCGGTTGAGAGCCTCTATGTAGAAGCGAACATTCCATCCTTATCTGATCGTCGTGATGCACATTGCATTCGCTATTTTGTTCGCTCTCATGACCTCCACAATCCTTCCATGTATAGGATTGTTACAGATGTTAGTAGGCGCTCTTTATTTGTTCATCACCCCTGCTTACTTCGTCCCTTTTCTCTTCGTCTACATTCACTCTTGTCTTCCTTTCAGCTCCCACCCCAATATGTTCATGTAACATCTTCCTTTCCCCTACCCCCTTGGGAAGTTCCTGCTGTCCGTGTCTGTTCTATTCCTCTACCTTGCGCGAAAGCTCAACTACCTACGGCGGCTTCTCGCTCTTTCTTTCTAGAGAACTTCCGTTCTCATTCCCATGCCATCGCAGTATCTACCGATGGTTCAAAGTCATCTGACGGCGTCGGATTCGCAGCAGTGTTTCTGGACAGCGTCGTACGAGGTAATCTATTACCCTCAGCTAGCATATTTACGGCTGAATTGTATGCCATTCTTGTGGCACTTATCTGTATTGCATCTATGCCTGTGTCACCATTTGTGTTCGTTTCAGACTCCCTTAGTGCTATACAGGCTATCCGTAAAATTGATACACCTCACCCCCTAGTTCTTCGTATCCACCTTTAGTTATGCCGTATCTTTAGCAAGCATAAAAATATTGTTTTTTTGTTGGGTCAATGGTCATGTTGACGTACAGGGCAATGAACAGGCAGACACTGCTGCGCGGTCAGCAGTACATTACCTTCCAGTTTCATATAGAGGTGTTCCTTTCACGGACTATTTTGCGGTCATTGCTACCCACCTTCGCTCCCGTTGGCAACAATGCTGGTCTGACCTGCTGAATAACAAACTTCATTCTATTAAACCGGTTATAGGTTTCTGGCCTTCTTCTTGTCACAAATGTCGAGGTTGGGAGACTACACTCTCCCGTCTTCGCATCGGCCACACTCGTCTTACTCACGGGTATCTCATGGAGAGGCTCCCTGCCCCTCTCTGTGAGCATTGTCAGGTTCCAGTGTCTGTTTGACATATTCTGTTCGACTCCCCACTCTATCAACGAGCACGCAGAATGTACCTCCAACGGCATCTTCACTCTGCGGCTCTTTCTTTACCTTCCCTTCTTGCAGATGGACCCTCCTTTAATCCTGATTCTCTCGTTGACTTTTTGACAGAAACTGACTTACTACACAATCTCTGAAGATTATACCTTTTGCTCCTCCCTCAGTCCCTTCTACCTCTATCTCTTGCTACCCTGTATCCCTGCACTATCCACCGTCCTACTGCACTCCATACCCTACTAATCATCCATCTCCCTCTTACAACCCATTCTCCCTGCATCCTGCAATAACCTGCAGCGCTGTATAACCCCTGTGGTTTAGCACTTCTATTTGATGATAATAATAATAATTCAAAATACACAATGGACTAAGTTTATTACTCTACGACCGACTTCCTCTACTGCCAACCTTTCTGACTGTCAGCTCTTTAGCAATGTGCTCCTCCACCATGTTGGTTGAGATATATCCCTTCATGCTCTCATGAGCGGTACATGCATCATCACTGTCCAGAATGCTACCCAAGCTCAAGATCTTTCTCTCCTTACAACTATTGATACTATTCCTGTAACTTTTGAAAAACATCATTCCCTCAATTCTAGTAATGGTACTGTCATTCTGCCCCATACCATTGTCCAACAGGATTTCCAGACATGTAGCAATTACATTCTGGAACAACCAGAACTCCAAGACCTCCCAATCCTCAAAGTAGACACTTGTGTCCTCCCTGCCCACAGGCGGAGACGATACCTTTGCAATGTAGCTTGCTTAACTTTTGACTCCTTTTTAAGGGGGGCTCCTTGTCATGGTAAAGAGGCTATCAGTCTGAGGAATTGGACCTCTTGGTCTTCTTCCTCAGACCGAACCTAATTACCCCCCAATCCCCCCTCCCCTTTCCCATCTTCCCCATCCTCCCTTTTCCCTTTCCTCCTGCTCCTCCTCCTCCTCATCCCTCCCTTATTACCTTCCCATTTTTACCCTGGGAGCTTCTCTCCACAGGCATTCTAGTTCCTAGGTAGGGGGAAGGGTACCATGGTCCAATCCCATTCCGTTGAGGTTCTTGGCGGTGGTGTAGTTTGCCGTGGAATCTGGATTGCCTGGGGATGTCCCGATCCCTCTCCGGTCTCCCAGGGGGTGGCCTTGGGTATCTTTTGGGCGACGGGAGTATCGCTGGAGGCCACGTTTCAGATTCCTGGGGTGGTGGCCGAAGGCGGTATGCTTTGTGGTGGATATCCGGCCGCCTTCTCTTTTGTTCGCCAAGGTGGCTCGGTGGATGTGAGGTTGCTATCCCAGATTGCTGGTTTACTGGCATGAAGGGTAGGATATGGCACGTGTTCCATGCAGCATCTGCACTACTTGCGGTGTTGAAGTCCTCTTGGGCTCAGAGGAGGATTCACGCACCTTTCATTCCTCCTAGGAGCTATTCCTCCACGTTCCCCCCTTTTTTCATTCTTTTTTTTTATTTTTATTCTCTGCTTTCTTTTTTTTTCTTAAAAACAAAAAGAAAGAAGTAACCTAACCATGGATGCCCTAATCCGTGAACCTACCCCGGGCCCCTTCTTGATACCGCACCTAGTTCTAACCCTACCTCGTTAATGAACAACTTTTCGGACAACTTTAATACCCCTGTAGCTCCTGCTGGTGCCGGTTCGTCACCTGCTTGAGGTACAGGGGTTCCGACTAGCCCTTTCAATACGTCTGACCTTTGCTATTCTCTGACCTTGATTCTGGCTTCTCCCTTAATGGTGCAGCAATTTTTGAAAGGCCCGCCCATCACAAGTCGGACCGCCTCTGGTCCCTCAACCAAACGACCAAGACCCTTACATGATGACTCGACACTTCCTGCTCATTCATCTCAGAAACGACCAGCTCGTCACGCACTCCCCTTAAATGCTCTGTTTCACACTGCTCAATGGACAAAGTTTTTTACTCTACGACCTACCTCTCCTAATACCTATCTTTCCGATCATAGTATTGGTAAAGCTCTCCTATGCCATGTAGGTAAAGATATCTCATTTCATGCTCTCAAGAGCGGCACTCGCATCATCACAGTCCAGAATGCTGGCCAAGCTCGCGATCTTTCTCTCCTTACGAAAATAGATACTATTCCTATCACTATTGACAAACATCATTGACTCAATTCTTGTAGTGGTACAGTCATTTTATCCCACACCATTGTCCAACGGAATTTCCAGACATGTGGTGATGACATTTTGGAGCAGCTTGAGCTCCATGAACTCCCTATCCTTAAAGTTGACACTTTTGTCTCCCTGCCAATAAGCGAAGACGTTATCCTTGCAATATAGCTCATTTAACATTTGACTGCCGTGAACTTCCACCTTCGGTTTACATTGCAGGTCAATGTTTGCAAGTTCGAAAGGTGACCCCTACACTGCAACAGTGTAGAAACTGCTGATGTTTTGGTCATCCAGCGAAATATTGCAGGTCAATGGCCGAATGCCCAGTCTGTGGTGCCAACGACTATGCTAGTCCTTCTTGTAATCTACCTCCCTCTTGCCTTAACTGTCATGAGGCGCATCCATCATACTCTCGCCATTGTCAGGTTTACCTGAATGAGCGGGAAATCCGTTGTCTCAAAGAGGCGGAAGGCTTCTCATATGCTATGGCCGTCTCTCATCTACGCCTTCAAGGGAGACTTCCCGGGTTTCCTATTCTCACATTGCTAAATGTCACCCCACTTCTGGGGTCCCAACTTCCATGGCTTCTTCTGTGGTTACAGCATCCTCAGTCACCCCTGTCTCGAATCCTTTTGCTGTTCTTGGCTCGGAGGTCCCTACCTCGGCATCCCATACTGGAAATAGGGTAGTTTGTTCTTATGGAAATAGGGTAGTTGATGAGTGGAACAGTCTGCCTAGTAGGGTTAGTTTCAAATTTAGGTTGGATAAATTCATGAGTGAGAGGAGTTGGATTTGAGTGGGAATTGCACATGAGTAAATAGAATTATCAAAGCTTATTTCTTGGGTAGCATTTAAGATTGGGTTGAACAAATATCTTGTTAGTGGGATGGAATGTGAAGGACCTGCCTAGTATGGGCCAACAGGCCTGCTGCAGTGTTCCTCCTTTCTTATGTTCTTATGTTCTTCCTCTCCTCACTTGCACAGTTCTGTGTCTACACGCCCTCATCCACCACCTAAGTCTCAGCGCCCCCCTTCTTCTCATAAGTGCGGCAAAAAATCCCCATTGTTGGGTTCTTCGCCTCCGACTAGTTCTGTAACGTGTGTGGAGGTTTATCATCCTCCTCGTACAACATCTTCATCCCTGTTCCCTCCAAAGTTTCTTCCTTGACTGTCCCTCCCCAGGCCACTTCCACTCCTGTCCCCTCCCAAGCCCCTTCGACAGTTTCCTCTTCTATCTCCTCGCCCTCTACTTTAGTACAGTCTATAGTCTCCCCGATGGTTGTTCACTCTCCTTCCATTTCTAATGCAGTCCCACATTCTGCATCTTTGTCTTCCGAAAATCTGGAAGCTATCACAGAATTTATTGCAGAGTCTCTAACATTGATGGACACCGCTCCACTTTCGGTTCCTCCTCCTCTCTCTTCTCCGTCTACACCTCTCCTTCCTTCACAGCATCCCACTCCTTCTCTGATTACGAGTCTTCCGCTGTCTCCACATGTGGACTTTTCTAACCCTACTCCATAGATACCTCTAACTTCGACTTCTATCTTTCTCTCTATAAATCATGGCTTATTTGCAGTGGAATATCCGAGGTCTCGGGGGTAACAGGGGTAAGGTTCAGGTGTTGCTCTCCAAGTTTTACCCTGTTTGGGTCTGTTTGCAAGAACCCAAATTACAATCCGCTGTTATCCGGCTCTTTTCAGGCTATGATTTATTGTATTCATCGGATCCTTTTTCCGATGGAACCTTTAACGAAAGTGCTCTTATATGCACTGGTGTTCTATACCGTCAGCTCTATGTTCATTCTTCTCTACATTACACCGCAGCCCGTATCCACTTGAATAAGTGGTATACACACTGTGACTCCCGTGGCATTCAGTTGGAGGCATTTCTTGCTTCTCTCCTGGAGTTTACCTGGAGAGAGTTCCAGGGGTCAACGCCCCTGCGGCCCGGTCTGTGACCAGGCCTCATGTTGGATCAGAGCCTGATCAACCAGGCTGTTACTGCTGGCCGCACGCAGTCCAACGTACGAACCACAGCCTGGCTGGTCAGGCACCGACTTTAGGTGCCTGTCCAGTGCCTGCTTGAAGACAGCCAGGGGTCTATTGGTAATCCCCCTTATGTATGCTGGGAGGCAGTTGAACAGTCTTGGGCCCCTGACACTTATTATGTTGTCTCTCAACGTGCTAGTGGCACCCCTGCTTTTCATTGGGGGGATGTTACATCGTCTGCCGAGTCTTTTGCTTTCGTAGGGAGTGACACTCGTGTGCAAGTTTGGTACTAATCCCTCTAGGATTTTCCAAGTGTATATAATAATGCATCTCTCCCGCCTGCGTTCCAGGGAGTACAGGTTTAGGAATTTCAAGCGTTCCCAGTAATTGAGGTGGTTTATTGCAGTTATTCGTGCCGTGAAGGTTCTCTGTACATTTTCTAGGTCAGCAATTTCACCTGCCTTTAAAGGTGCAGTTAGTGTGCAGCAATATTCCAGCCTAGATAGAACAAGCGACCTGAAAAGTGTCAACATGGGCTTGACATCCCTGGTTTTAAAGGTTCTCATTATCCATCCTGTCATTTTTCTGGCAGATGCAATTCCTACGGTGTTATGGTCCTTGAAGGTGAGATCCTCTGACATGATCACTCCCAGGTCTTTGACATTAGTTTTTCGCTCTATTGTGTGGTTGGAATTAGTTTTGTACTCTGATGAGATTTTAATTTCCTCACGTTTTCCGTATCTGAGTAATTGAAATTTCTCATCATTTAACTTCATATTATTTTCTGCAGCCCATTTAAAGATTTGGTTTATGTCTGCTTGGAATCTTGCAGTGTCTTCAATGGTGGACACTGTCATACAGATTCGGGTGTCATCTGCAAAGGAAGACACAGCACTGTGGCTTATATCCCTGTCTATGTCCGATATGAGGATGAGGAACAGGATAGGAGCGAGTACTGTGCCTTGTGGAACAGAGCTTTTCACAGTAGCTGCCTCAGACTTTACTCTGTTGACTACTACTCTTTATGTTCTACTTGTTAGGAAATTATAGATCCATCTACCAACTTTTCCTGTTATTCCTTTATCACGCATTTTGTGTGCTATTACACCATGGTCACACTTGTCAAAGGCTTTTGCAAAGTCTGTGTATATAACATCTGCATTCTGTTTGTCTTCTAGAGCATCCAGGACCTTGTCGTAGTGGTCCAGTAGTTGGGACAGACAGGAGCGACCTGCTCTAAACCCATGCTGCCCTGGGTTGTGCAATTTATGGGTATCAAGATGAGTGGCGATCTTGCTTCTTAAAACCCTTTCAAAGATTTTTATGATATGGGACGTTTACTGCCCCCTTTGTGGAGTGGGGCTATGTCTGTTGTTTTTAGTAACTGCGGGACGACCGCAGTGTCCATGCTCCCTCTCCATAGGATGTTAAAAGCACGTGATAGGAACTTCTTGCATTTCTTGATGAACACAGAGTTCCATGAGTCTGGGCCTGGAGCGGAGTGTATGGGCATGTCATTTATTTGCCTTTTCGAAGTCATTTGGCGTTGGGGTGATGTCAGATAGACATGTGTCTGTCAAATTCTGTGGCACTCTCATAAAAAATTCATTTAGGTCTTCGATTTTCAGTCTGGTTAGCGGCTCGCTAAAAACTGAGTCATACTGGGACTTAAGTAACTCACTCATTTCTTGCTGTCTCTGTGTAGGACCCATCCCATTTAAGTAGGGGTCCAATACTGGTTGTTGTTCTCGACTTTGATTTTGCATAAAAAAAGAAATACTTAGGGTTTCTTTCAATTTCATTTATAGCTTTTAGTTCTTCCCGCGTTTCTTGATTCCTGTAAGATTCCTTTAGTTTTAATTCGATGTTTTCTATTTCTCTGACTAGTGTCTCCTTCGTATTTCAGATATATTGGCCTCCTGTAGCTGCTCCGTTATTCTTTGCCTTCGCCTGTATAGGGAGCGCCTCTCTCTAGTTTGCATCTTCTCCTCCTTTTCCTTAAGGGAATTTAACTTGAGCAAACCTCGAGGGCCACAGAGTTAATTTGTTCTAGACATAGGTTAGGATCCGTGATGCTTAGGCAATCTTCCCAGTTTATATCATTTAGGACTTGGTTTACTTGGTCCCACCTTATGTTTTTGTTATTGAAGTTGAATTTGGAGAAGGCTCCCTCGCGGCTGATCACATTTTGTTGATCTGGGGCTCCCCGCATGCATGTCTGGACCTCTATTATGTTGTGATCTGAGTATATTGTTTTTGATATGATGACATTTCGTAGCAGATCATCATTGTTGGTGAAGATGAGGTCAAGCATATTCTCTAATCTTGTAGGCTCTACTATTTGCTGGTTTAAGGTGAACTTGGTGCAGAGATTTAAAAGTTCATGCATGTGCGAGTTTTCATCTGAGCTGCCTCCTGGTGTTATCTATGCTACCACATTGTTTGCAATGTTCCTCCATTTTAGGTGCCTGAGGTTGAAATCCCCCAGTAGCAAGATGTTGGGGGCAGGAGCTGGAAGATTTTCCAGACAGTGGTCAATTTTCAGAAGCTGTTCCTGGAATTGTTGGGACGTTGCATCCGGAGGCTTGTAGACAACCACGATGACCAGGTTTTAATTCTCGACCTTTATTGCTAATACTTCAACTACATCATTTGAGGCATTTAGTTCTGAACATATAAGTGACTCTGTGATATACAGGCCAATCCCCCCTTTTTGCGTGTTCACTCTGTCACACCTGTATAGGTTGTAGCCCGGGATCCATATTTCATTGTCCGAGTGATCTCTTATGTGGGTCTCTGTGAAAGCCGCAAACATAGCATTTGACTTTGTAAGCAGTCAACGAATGTAAGGTACCTTGTTTGTTGCTGGCTTTAGACCCTGTATATTTGCAAAGATGAATGTGGTTTGATTGGTGGTATGGAGGATGGGGGTCTTTTTTTCCCGGCACTAATATCTGTTGTATTGGAGTGGAGGCCATTGACTGTGATTCCACTCCAGAAAAGATTGCAGTTGGTGTACAATTTCTGTCATTTCCTGCCAGCTTTTTTTTCCTTCCTGGCACTAAAAAACCTCTCTCTCCAGAGTGGCTGTGGCTACCCAGGTTTTGCCATGGTCTGGATGTTCTGTGTCACCTCTTACCCTTTAGGTGGTATGCCTGGCAACATAAGTTAGAGCACTGTCTTTCCTGAATTGATGTGTGGCACATTTCAGGGTGGAAAAACTTACGGGACGGGAGGTTGCATTTGCCTGTTTTCATATGGGCACAGCATTTTCTGGGGTGAACATAATTTTTTTTTTTTTTATTACGTGTACAACATGATATACAAAGACTGTCACAACACGTGTACATACAGTAAGCATTCAGGGTACATACAGAGGAAACAGTTGTCTACTGACTTGTCCCACAAAACCCAAGACCCGTGGAACTCATAAACTTTATATACATTATATATAATAAACACAACAGTCATGTACAATACTAGTGATGACACAAACTTAGCGAAAAAATTATTTTGCGTTGACTACAATATCAAGAAAACCCCTACTTACAATACAACACAAACTATCCGCCCCCCCCCCCGAAAGGCGAGGCATCAAATACAGCATATTGTTGCAGGACCTTAACACAAAGGTATAACCCCTGTGGTTTAGCGATTCTATTTGATTATAATAATAATAATTAACACAAAGGTCTTAGTGAAAGAACATAATTTCCATACATAGCATTAATTATGTAAAATTTTATGATAACAGCTCTATAATACCTGCTTTCACTTAGCAAAAAGGAGACCCCCAACATAAGTACAAGAACAACACAAGAGACAATAACCATCAACAACACAAGAGACTAAACTCTTCCCAAAGCACATAACACTACGCTACGTAAAACCCCTGGGGAAACCCCACCACAATCAACACAATAAAAATTTTCATTTTTTATATGTATAATTAAAACAAAATTTAGTACTAAAAACACTGGCAACACAATTTACATTACTTCAAAAATTGAAGAAATAAAAGTACAGAAAGTTGATTCACACGCCCCTACACAATTGCATATAGAACAAAATTTTATATTTGAAACCACAAGAGTATATGCTAATAAAATTAAAACCCAAACCTATTGCCTTTTTTTTTTCCTTCCTTTTTCTCTTACACCAACATGACATACAGTAAACCCATAACTCGTGACGTTAACCCATTAAGTGAACAGTGTTATCCAAATGAAACCCCATAAATTACAAGTAACATCAACACTGGTACACACAACGAAAGAATTACATAACAGCGAATTGTAGTCTAGTAAGCAGTGCTTTCGCTTAAACTCTGTACAATCTTTAATCGAGACAACATACAATTATGTCATGTTACAACCAATAACTCCAAACCCCTTGCCAGACAAAACCTGGCACTGAAATAAACACTTCCTAATAATGCGCATTATGGAAATAAGGACATCATTACACCACCAAATACCATGACCATAGTCTATGGGGTCCACCATACCAGAATTCATTACAAACCTATTCATACAATATACCGGAAGGGTGTTGCAAACCAAGAGCCTCGCAACCCTCCCCCCCTCCGGGCAAACCTTCGCTCCTGCACCGTCATTAAAACAAACCCTATACTCTTAAAGGTAACCAAAAGAAAAGGGAAAAAAAAAACACACATACCACACACAAACCCCTGCTACCTAACTCTATGCTCTGAGTCAACCGTCAACCCCTGCCCCAAAAAGTAGGGCAAAGTCCCCCATCTACCCTCACCCTAAAGGGGAGGGGGTACCAATTTTTTTTTTTTTTTCCTTTGTACGATTTCATTGAAATTTTTATCACAGCCTCTAGGCATGTCATAATATGTTAAATAAAAGTTTCATCAAGATCGTCCAATAAATACACCTAAAAAAAATTAAAGTGTGAAAAATTGGACATGGCAACAATTATTGCGAAGGCCACAAATATTGGCCATGTCGAAATTGTTTTTGATAGAAGAAAATGATAAAGCAATACCATATTTATTTTATGACTGACGAAAATCTTATAATATAATCTTTTTTAGTACCAAAAAAAAATAATGATTATGTCTCAACATGTTTTCCACCATTTCTTGCACTTCATACCCATGGTATGCAAAAACGGAAGGGTTTATTGCTCAAAACCTTCAGTCAGTTTTTAGAACAATGTCCTCTGAATAAATAGTGCAAAAATGGTAATGATCGGTTCATAAATAAGTGATGGGGTTCAAGAAATATGGAAATAATGAGCTTTCGAGAAAAATGAAGAAACGTTTTGAGGTTTAGTATGTGGTGGGTAAAAATACTCATACTGACTTCTTATGTTTATTGAGAGTAGAATTGAGTGTATAGATGATATTCATGAAGTTCCACGAAGATCCCTGCATCCTGAAGTTCTCTGGAGATTAGCCAATCATGACGGTCCACGCATATGAAACTGGAAAGAAAGAAATACATGCTCAGACTCGTATTGCCAGTGATTATGTAACCAGATACATGCAATTATACACATATATAATATTTATATACATATATACATACAAATATACAAATAAAAACAAGAATTACATACCTTTGATTATGTGCAGATGTGGACATAGGTGGTTATCTAATGTCCTCCAGCCTCATATGAAGTGTCCATCAACTTTCTCCTCTTCGTGGATTTTCGCACCTTTGGTTTCTGCATCTTCTTGTCCATGGCTGCAAGGTGCTTTTGGGTCAATGGAGAACGTCCATAGCCGAGTGCTACATCGAGACAACTTCTCTGGTACCCAGCATTATACTCGGCAATGGCATGGCTGGCAGAGAACTCCACTTGCCACCTGTTTCGATACATTGCTTTGTTGCAATATTGCCATATTCTTTGATGAAGAAACTCATTAGGGTTCTGAGTTCTTCCTTTTCGACATCTTTTCATCATTTCATCTGTTGTAAGGTCTTTGTAGATATTATGAACCTCATTGAAGTACTCAGGTTCTAGTTCGAATTTTACTTTCATAGTGGAGTGTGATGGCGGTGTGACATTTTCAGCTTTTGCCCTCTGGTAAAAACACCAGGAAAGAGGACCAGTAGGGCAAAGGTGATGTTGTGGCTTGTCATCAGTGGAGGAGCAGTGGAAAAAAACTGGCAAGAATACCATTCCTCATCCTTACAATGTCTGTGCGAACATTTTCTCTTAGATTTTTCTGAAAGTAATGAGCCAGCTTTTCGATAATGAAGTCAGTCAACATTCCTTTCTTCTTCAATTGGAACTGTTTCCTCTTCCTCCCTGTTTTCAACTCCTTTTCAATATAATGGGACTTGACAAAGTTCGTCAATCTATTCTTGAGTCTTTTAGAGTAATGGTTTATGCACTCTTCTTTTTCCACTCTTACATTTTCATAGGGGCCTGCACCACCATTTAGTTCAATAATTCCTTTATAAGTGCTACTATCACCATCGCACACTACAGTTGTGTATCTAAATTTCTTTGATAGTGATCTCTGCCAAAGCACCATAGCTGCATCAACTTCCATCCTTCCAGAACTGCCACTAAAGTTTATTATGCAATTAACTTTATGTTCTTCTTTCAATTTTTCATATTGTTCTTCAGAAATGTTCTGCTTCTTGAAACGAAGTTCGATATTCACACACATGTAGCAAAACTTGCACATTATTTCATAGTCAGTTACCAATTTGGTCACAGCATCAATTGTCACACCAATGCCATAATTTGAATGATGGCCCCGTGTCTGCCAAGTGCCATCATAGGTAACATCGATATCAAGAACTCCATTTTCGTCACATACAGTCTCTATTTTGGTGTATTCCTTTACAATAATTTCCTTTGTTTCAGCGAGTATATTGTTGCATGACTCAATAGATTTCTTCGAAATCAGTGACACATATTTACTAAATGTTTTCTTAGTCACATGAGGCAACTTACACACAGCATTTCTACGAATGAAGGATGCATAGCCACCACCTGCAAGCATTTCCGCATAGACCATTCTAGTAGTTGCAGGATTCAGTTTCTTGTACATATGTGGTTTTTCAAACACTTCATTGTTACACTCGGTACAGTATGCACTAAGAACTGTCTCTAAGTGATGGTGATCAAATTCAAAATCGATTTTATCACTAAAACACAATTCACAACACACGCGTTTCAGAACAGCCTCAAATTTATTACGTTCCATCAACACCATATCCTTTTCCACAATAACAGATGATACTGTCTTATATAAGGACACTCGGCTTGTGGCACTCGATATATTATGAACACTGTCACTCGCTGCAGATGTGCTGGGGCCAGCTGTGCTGGGGCCAGCTGTGCTGGGGCCAGCTGTGCTGGATCAGATTGCTGGGGTCAGCTGTGCTAGTGACAGCTGAGCTTGCGTCAGATAAGAGGTTGACAGCTGAGGTCGCGTCATCTGAGCATGTGTCAGTTGAGCTGGCCGTGGGTGTACTGACCATGGGTGTGTTGGCCATGGGTGTGCTGGCCATGGGTGTGCTGGCCACAGGAGATACGGTCGTTAGTGGTGAGGTAACTGTGGCCACAAATTCACCACCTCTCTTCTTCCTTGATCTTGTAGGTCGGCCACATGGGGTGGCCACAGTGGTGGTGGTGGCCACAGCGGTGGTGGTGGCCACAGTGGTGGTGGTGGCCACAGTGGTGGTGGTGGCCACAGATGATTCACCTACTTTACGCTTCAATCCTCTAGATCGGCCACGCTTAGTGGCCACGGAGGTGGAGGCCACATCTTGGGTGGCCACTGATGTGCTGGCCATGGGTGTGCTGGCCATGGGTGTGCTGTCCATGGGTGTGCTGTCCATGGGTGTGCTGTCCACGGTGTGCTGTCCACGGATGTGCTGTCCACGGATGTGCTGGCCATGGATGTGCTGTCCATGGATGTGCTGGCCGTGGATGTGCTGGCCATGGATGTGCTGGCCATGGATGTCATCTTACGCTTTCGCTTTGCTTGTTTTCCAACTGGCTGGACTTCAGATATATCAATTAGCTCCCCAGCATTAAACAAAGTGTCATCTTGAGAGGCTGGTAGTGGAGGCGGTGTGTCATGGCTACCCGACGCCACGCACTCTGCTGCATCACGCTGTAATTTCTTGTCTTTTTTAGCTTTGTGCAACAGTTCTATTCGCTTCCTTAGCTTCTTACTGATGGTATGCGAAAACAGCTTCTTCTTGCCAGCCATTGTGTATAAAAGATGTACAATATAAGGCAAAATGACGCGTCCAGAGCTACTGCGTCGGTCACTCAGAGCGGCGTACACCTTCTTCCTTCTGACTTGTGGTCGGCACTGAGATATGTGTGGTGGAAGTACCTCTCCTATAGTCACCCAGAAGGTTACCAAGTAGTATTTTGAAGCATTTGGCTCAAAAATATATAAAAAAAATACGGAAAATGTCTAAAAATGACAACAAATGTACGGCTGTTATGGTATGCATCACAACAAAGACCCAATTACCTCATTTATTATAATTACTATAAATTTTTATAGAATTATCGTACAGAGACGAGACATACACGAAAATGTAGCCAGATTGTTGAACTATTTTTCGGTAACATTAGCTCATTTTTTTTTTTTCGATTTTTTCGTAAATTGCTCGCCTCACGCGTTACCCCTCCCCTAAACCCCCTTTTTTTTTAATTTATGTAAACAGCACGCATACAAAACCCTACCCCTGCCTACAAAAGAAACAGCCACCAGCATCCATGCAATATGTATTGATAGTCAAGCCTCCTTCCAACCCAAAACTACCCCAAAAGTTCCCCAATCCTTAACTCCCTATATGATTGATTAAAAGCAGTATCCCAAGCTCTCCCATACGCCATTCTATTTCTGCACTTCGTCCTATAAACACATGCCGAAAGAGCCCTAACCCTTTCCCCTGCACCCAAATCCGGAATCTCCATGATCCACACAAAGTCCACAAGACAATACATGAGGCCTCTTGCCCTATTATTAAAACCCCTAAGGTCCAAAAACATAGCTCTCAAAATCGAGATACCCCTCCCCCAAAAGGCAAGGCGCCTCCCAATCCACTCCCTCACTGGCCCAAGGTTTCACAAAGTACACCTCGTGCAGCGTGGTATCCAGATCCCACATCTTACACACGCACCATCTTTCACTAAACCCATTCTCAATAAAGACACCTTAGATGCCACGGCACCATGTAAAAATCTATACATGAACTCCTGATCCCTTGACCTCAGCCGCAACTCTTTAACCCCTCAGATCTCCGCCCAACCATACATGGGAAAAATAGACTCACATTCTATCACCGGGTGAGTTTCCCCAGACTACCCAGCCTACCAACCGAGAGGTTCTGCGGTTGTGACATCACCAACAAAGTCCTCAAGATGTCCTTACAATACCCCAGAGCCCTGTCCTCCCACCATTCGCTCATCTCCCGAAGTACCCCACACCCTCTTCCCCATTCCTACCCAAACCTCCCCGCGCACCAGAGATCTTCTAAGGACAAGCACAACAGTCTGCGTTCTAACCAGATTAATCCCAAACCCCCCAAATTCACCTGTTACACACAACATCACGCCCTAACCAATGGCTCCCACCAGCCCACACATACTTAAATACCATCAGTTCCAAAACAACCACATCTGCCTGCAACAAAGGAAATATGGGGGCTACATACCACAGCTTACTATAAACCATACTATTCACTATTATCACCTCTGCCGTAATGTCACCTCCTTCGCTCTCCAAACCTGCAGCCGATCTGTCGCCCCCTGCACTACCCTACGTGAATTCATTTCTCTTGCCAGACGACGGTCCTTCGTAAATTCCACCCCACCCCACATATCTTTACGCTATCTATGACGTGCCAACCCTGACCTCTGCCCAACGTCCCTCCCACCCACGTACCTACCTCCATTAATTTTGTCTTGCTATCATTTATACTCATCCCCGTTGCTCCACAAAACACATGTATGATGCCCCAACGTTTAACAACCCTTGCTCCGAACCCATGAGCACCGTGGTATCGTCCATGTACCCATGATGCCCGTGCGTTCCTCTGCCTCTACGACATTCATCCACACCCCTACCTCAACTAATCTGTAAAATGGGTCCTGTAAACACGCAAATAATATCTGCGAGAGGGGACAACCCTGTCGCAGACCCCTACCCATGGTAACCAATCCCCTAATCTTCCATTCACCTGTACCCTGACATACGCTTCCCATACATCATCTCTACCCACTTCACAATTTCCTCCCCAAAACCCTGCTTTCTCATTACATCATACAGAACATTCCTTTCCACACTATCACGCCCCTTCCAGTCCAACGCTAAAATCCTCCCATCCCATATGCACGTAATCTTTAATACACTCAAGACCATTTACCACACTCCTACCTGGGATCCCACACTGCCCTTCTGCAATTATCTTCCTCAACACCCCTTTAACCTATTACCTAATATTTTGGCTAATATCTTGTTGTCTGCATTCATTAAAATTATGGGCCTATAATTACTCATTGTGTCCCCCTTTCCTTCCTTACTAAGACTACCACCCCAGTGCCACTTCCTCCCCCCAATCCTTCAGACTTCATACAATTCATCAAGCACATATACAGTCCTCACCGCGTCCCAATTCTCCCTATAAAATTCATTCGCAATACCATCTATTCCTGGGAACTCCCCTACTCACACCTTCCACTGCCACCCACACCTCCTCCTCACTAATTACACCCCCCATAGCCACCCGATCCTGCTCCCCAACCTCCCGTGGATTCCCTCCAACAAAAGATTCCTATACTCCAACTCCACATCCACACTGCTCATATAATTTGCAAACCATTTATCCACAAATACTCCTACCGTCTCCGTGCCATGTATCACCATACCTTGCCTCATAACTTTCCAGATGCTGCTCCACCTCCATGCATTCAATCGTCCGAGCTTCACGCCTTTGCGTACAATGACTTAAACGGTTTTTGACGCCTATCACCCTCCAACAGATCATTCATACCTGCTTTCATAGGACACGCCTCGAAATGCTCTATTTGAATGTCCCATAACTTGTCCTTTAAGACACGGATTTCCCCCATGTCATGTTGACCACCCCTCTCATAACAACCCTGCAACTGCCCCTCCACATACTTCTGCAAACCAAACCTCCACCCTGCCTCCTCCCTACCCAACTACTGATAAAAATCCCTAATTTGAGCTTGCCCTTGTTCGTCCACCACTCCAACAAGTTATCCTGCCTCCTACTCCTCTCCCATAACCTCCCCCACCAACTCTAAACTGCTTTCATTTATCCCCTCCCACTAATAATCCTACATTCAATTTCCAATAACCCTATACCACTTTGCCATGCCCTCCGAATCTAACTCCACTAAAACCCTCTATGATCCGAAAATCCCAAATCTATGGTTTGAACCCTTCCCACCACTACCCTACCAGTTACGTAAATCCTATCAAGCCTCACCGCATACCCTTCCTAACAAAAGTATAATCAACAGGTCCCCAACCCCAACCACATCCTTTAAACCCACACTTCCTAGTAAACCTTAAAGCTACAAGTTCGCACCCTGCCCCTCGAGGCTCTACATCCCTCTTTCTGATTACACAATTGTAATTACATCCTACTACCACACCAGGCAGATCACAAAGGGCATAAATAAAAAAATCACATATAAACCCACTCTTTACCGTTCGTGACTGCTCTGCCGGCATATAGACACCAAAAACAGACCCTGACCCTCCCCAAGAACCTCCACTCTAACCACCCTACCCCCTCCACATTCCCAAACCATGAGTTGAAAAGGGCTTGACTCAAACGCAACTGCCGCCTCGCCCTTGAGCCTACCAGACGACCCAGCAAACACCTCATGTTTTTATGCTCAAATCCCTACCACACCTGAGTTATGTTCCTGGATGAAGGCCACCTGCACGCTGAAATGGCGCAAGGTGTACTCCACCCAGGTCCTCTTAACTTCCTCTCATACCATTGGCATTTATGGTTAAACACTGAATGCATGTGCAAAGGTTTGCCTTTGGCCATGGAGGAGGCTGTGACCCAGTCTTGCCCTTACCCCTCCCTTACTCACGGATTTTCCACCCTTGACAGAATCCTGACCTGTTAAGATGCCTAAATCTTTCCGTGCAACCTCCACTAATGGCCGCTTCCCCCGTCCTCTGTGCAGGTGTTAGAATGTCATCACTCATCAGACTGAGTACCTGATCTTTACGGTTCCTGCCACTACATCCATACTCTCATCTCTATCCGACTGATGCACCTCAGCTGCCACTATCTCACTTGTCAAAACCTGTTCAACCGGAGGTGCCCGAGCCGAGCCCCTACCACGTCAACAACTTCCACCACAGCAACGCTGTCCTCTCCAGGCAATACTGGGAGGGGGTCCTCCATGATGCCTCTCAACACCTCTTCCAGCGGTAAATCCTTGCCAGGCACAACACCCATTCCCTCCACAACACTCTCACTTAGAGCCACAGGCTCCTGGGGCAGAGTGTGGAACACCTCCACTACCCCATCAACAATTTCACTCCACAAATGTGGTCCTTGCTCTGCCTGAGGCACCTTCACCGGGCCTCCCTGGGCCCTGACCAGCCAGCCCCTGCGAGCCGCCTCCTGTCTGGGTATCGACCTCATGCAATCTGCAGCTAAATGGTCATATGACCCACATAGCCGACATGTCCTCCATTGCCCTGGTATGTCACATATACCTGGTTCCGAAAATCAGGCATCACTACATATGAAGGGATTGGCTACAAAGCGTCATCTTCAAAGAATAAGTCCCTTCGTATAGTCCCAACAGGGGTCCCTCACTCCACTTCCCCACATTCACCGTATGGATCACTCCATACTCGCTGAAAATGCCACTAATGTCCACAGTGTCACACTCAAACGGGACATTCTTGACCTTTATCCAAGTATGTCATTGATACGTCCTTCAATCTAACTTGCATCGCTCGAGTTTACTGTATATACCTGGTCCTGGTGTAGATCACAAGGCTTCGTAGACTGTGGTTGTTAACAGTTTAACAAAGACTCGGTTGATGCCATCTAGTGCTACGCAGTACAAATCCAAGAGTCAATGTTATACATCTCGTAGAATCGTTAGGAGCACAGTTGCAGCCGTAGCCGGATGTATGAACCCCGTCACCATATCAATGCAAACTGTGTTGGAACGTCGTCTGCCGGCAGTCTCATGACAGAGTTAAGCAGGTGAAAACAAAGCACCAGATGGCAAGCCAGTGCACAGCACGCCTCACCCGACCGAGCTGGGTGACAACTATGGGGTGATCATAATTGCATGTCCCATCTGATTTTCCAGATTTTCCATTCCTGCAGATACCAAGTGCAAATATTCACATAGGCCTGGTTTCCGTTTGCCCTGGTTTTTGTGACTGTTCCCCATTGGTGGGTGTGTTCCTGTTTCGTGTCTGTCTTCTTTACTAGTGCTAACAATGGAGCCTTCAACTGTTTCCGTAATTTATCTTCAGTATTTCCCTAGGCATCCCCTTGTTTACTATCTACCATGGTATTGCTCGTTTGTAACACTGTTTTTTGTGTGTCCACCATTTATTTCTCCATTCTTACATTTACTGTAAAACCATTTTATCATCTGTACTAAGGGCAGTAGCACCATCTGGCCCTGATTTTTTACTTTCCAACTGTTATAGAAAGCTGTCATGTTTTTTATGAAGTCCGATTTGGTGTTGTCATCTTTTAATATCAATGTGATTTTATTCCACAGTTCGGTCTCATTTGGACATACCCAAAACACTTCCCTTGTTTAATATCTCGTGTAGTAGATTCTTGGATGTCTACACAAGGGGCGTGGCAGATTACACAAAAGTTGAGTAATCCATGCACTGAACGTTTGTTTGTGTGTTTGCATACTACTCATGGTTTCATGATTGATTTTGTTGGTTGTTTTACTGTATATTCTACTAATAGCTTCCCTGAAGTGGTGATCCATCTATTTGTATCGTATCCATTTTATTTGCATGTAAGTGTTTGACAATCTTACCGCTTTAAGTTATTGTTATTGTTTTGTGTTTGATAAGGTGCCCTAAAACTCCATCCACTTATTGAATCCGACAAGGATACCAGTTTTGAATCCGGTCAATGGTTCCCTTATTTCTTGCATCTGACGAGATCCAGTGTCACTTATTTAACCCTTTGGGGGTCGACAGGCCTTCTCAGGAAAGTGTTCCTGGGGTCGAAATTTTTTTGGAAAAAAAAAAATTAATTTTTTCTTATGAAATGATAGAGAATCTTTTTCCGATCATAACGCCACCAAAATTATGAAATTTGATCGAAAACTAACGGAATTATGCTTTCGCGGTTAGCGTAGTATGACACTTACGCATCGGCGATTTTGCCCACTTTGAGCCCTCTTTTCGACAAATTCCACTGTTTCAGTCTCCTAAAATTATAGCTATTTCGCTAGAACTCCATTTTTTCTATCGATTGAGTACAAGAAACCACCTATTTACCAATTTCATCTACCCAAAATAGTGGTCAGAATATGGCAATTTTCCAATTTCACGCAAATTTCAAACGATGCCAATTTCAAAATAGGGTCCAGAGTAAACAAGGCAGACTTTCCCTGGCACTAAAAAACATGTTCTCTATTCATTAGTCACGTCTCCAGGCCCCTGTTCCATTACTTTTGCTTTTCATTTTGAATTTTTATTCTCACAAAAATAGAAGATTTACTGTTATGTATACAACTGCATCATTGTAAAAATGGTATAAATAATATCAGAGCACTTGTCATGAATATAAGACTCGCCAGTTGATGTTTATTGAGGCATGGTGTGATTTGTTTACTCTTGAACATCGTCAAAAATCGAACATTTTCGCTACTTTGAGCTCAATTTCAAGGTACTTGTCTTTGTCATACCAATCCAAATCATCTCTATTTCTGTAATATATCTTCCATTCTATCAAATGAGACCACGAAAACGAGAATACATCAATAAAAACCATACGAAAATCGACTGCAAAGTCGCTGTTTTAATCGAAAAAAACGGTCAGAGTTTTTTTTCTCTCATTATGCAGTGGTACTGCAGGATTTTTTTATACTGCGCACACTGACCACACAGACCCATTCTTTCATTGTATGCCTACCAGACGTTTTCTGCTTAAATTGAGGCCGCTAGAATTTGGGCGTACTAGTACGGCACCAACCCCTGCTCGTAAAACGTACTAGTACGGCACCGACCCCCAAAGGGTTAATGAATCCTGTAGGGATTGTTTGGGTTATGCGAGACAGACCACTGGAAGATGATTAAACAGAGTAATAATGATCAGTATTGTACAAAAGTATAACTTGCGTGTTGGAGAAAAAAAGCCGGTGCTTCTGGCAGCTCCTACTGTGACGGGCGGCCATACCTCTGGCACCCTGGTTTACCTCTGGCACCGTGTTTACTTCTGGCACCCTGGTAAACCTCACCCTGGTTTAACACCTGGGTTTTTATGCACTTATGGTTCACTACTGGGTTTAGTTTTTGTTTCTACACTACTGTTGTTTTTTCTATGATGACTGGAAGATATACGGACTTATGTTGGTGAAATCGTTCACTGATAACTCGACACTGTTTATCGTATTTTTCAGCTGGACAAATTACGTATTTTCTCAAGATTGGGCACCTATTCGTATATCATAGATTTTTTTATATCAATGTAATCACTAGATTTTGGACAGGTATACTAACAGTTTAAAATTATCAATACACGGAATTGCGTGGTAAGGACACGGCGGCCGCTGGCAACTGATTTCAAACACGAAACTCGGGAAACTTGGGAAGTTCCGACGGTTCGTGTCTGTTCTTTCTCAGTGTCTTGAGTGAAAGCCCAACTGCCTACGGTGGCTTCTTGCTCTCTTTCTTAACCTCTTCAGATCTTCTCATTCCATCACAGTGTACACCCATGGTTTCAAGTTTTCTGATGGCGTCGGATTTGCAACAGTGTTTCCAGACAGCATCATGCGAGGGCATTTATTACCCTCAGGTAGTATTTTTACAGCTGAATTGTATGCCATTCTCGTAGCATTTATCCATATGGCATTCAAATTAAAATTAAAATTATTTCTGATATTAGAAAGTGGGTTTACATATTTTATGGTATTTGTACATTTTATGAAATACTTATTACTTAACAATTAGTTTATATATTAATGGAAATGGTGCCATGATACAGTCTCTATATTGGAGTGTCTTAGGCCATCTTATGACTAGCTTAGGAATTATGAAGCAATAGTTGTATTAGAATTTTTTTACAGTCATGTGCAAATTAAGGGAGTCACATATATCAATAAGTGTATTTTGCTGGGGATATGTGCAAGATAAAGTAGTTTTCATGTGGTTAGGTACCAGTGGGGCGCATAAGTGAGATAAGATTTTTTTTAACGGTGCTTTTGAAAATGGAGGTTGTCTGCAGTTCTAGAGTATTCAGGTAGGGAGTTCCAGATTTTAGGCCCTTTTATGTACATTGAATTTTTGTATAGATTTAGCGGACACAGGGAATGTCAAAGAGATGTTTGTGTCTGGTATTATGTCTATGGGTCCTGTTACAACTATCAAAAAAGTGTTTTAGTTCAGGATTAATGTTGGAATTTATAGTTCTATAAATGTAGATTGCAGAGTAGTAAGTATGGATGTTCTGAACAGTGAGTAAGTTTAGGTCTTTGAAGAGTGGGGGGGGGTGTTGCCTAGTGTTGGATTGCGTGATAATTCTTACTGCGGCTTTTTGTTATTATTAGCTTGAGGTGGGTAATTATTATAATCAAAAGAAGCGCTAAACCACAGGGGTCATACAGCTAGGTGGGTAATTGTGAAATTTCTCATCATTGAACTTCATATTGTTTTCTGCAGCCCATTTAAAGATTTGGTTGATGTCTGCTTGGAGTCTTGCAGTGTCTTCAACGGTGGACACTGTCATACAGATTCGGTTGTCATCTGCAAAGGAAGACACAGCACTGTGGCTTATATCCCTGTCAATGTCTGATATGAGGATGAGGAATAGGATGGGAGCTAGTACTTTGCCTTGTGGAACAGAGCTTTTCACAGTAGCTGCCTCAGACTTTACTCTGTTGACTACTACTGTTTGTGTTCTGCATGTTTGGAAATTATAGATCCACCTACCAACTTTTCCTGTTATTCCTTTATCACGCATTTTGTGTGCTATTACACCATGGTCACACTTGTCAAAGGCTTTTGCAAAATCTGTGTATATAACATCTGCATTCTGTTTATCTTCTAGAGCATCCAGAACCTTGTCGTAGTGGTCCAGGAGTTGGGACAGAGAGGAGCAGACTGCTCTAAACCCATGCTGTCCTGTGTTGTGCAATTGATGGGTATCAAGATGGGTGGTGATCTTGCTTCTTAGAACCCTTTCAAAGATTTTTATGATATGGGACGTTAGCGCAATTGGTCTGTAGTTCTTTGCTATTGATTTACTGCCCCCTTTGTGGAGTGGGACTATGTCTGTTGTTTTTAGTAGCTGCGGGACGATCCCAGTGTCCATGCTCCCTCTCCATAGGATGTTAAAAGCATATGATAGGGGCTTCTTGCAGTTCTTGATGAACACGGAGTTCCATGAGTCTGGGCCTGGAGCGGAGTGCATGGGCATGTCATTTATTGCCTTTTCGAAGTCATTTGGCGTTGTGGTGATGTCAGAAAGCCATGCGTCTGTCAAGTTCTGTAGCACTCTCATAAAAAAATCATTTAGGTTTTCGATTTTCAGTCTGGTTAGTGGCTCGCTAAAAACTGAGTCATATTGGGACTTAAGTAACTCACTCATTTCCTTGCTGTCATCTGTGCAGGACCCATCCCTTTAAGTAGGGGCCCAATACTGGTTGTTGTTCTCGACTTTGATTTTGCATAGGAAAAGAAATATTTAGGGTTTCTTTCAATTTCATTTATGGCTTTTAGTTCTTCCCATGTCTCTTGATTCCTGTAAGATTCCTTTAGTTTTAATTCGATGTTTGCTATTTCTCTGACTAATGTCTCCCTATGTACTTCAGAGATATTGGCCTCCTGTAGCCGCTCCGTTATTCTTTGCCTTCGCCTGTATAGGGAGCGCCTCCTCTTTCTAGTTTGCATCTTCTCCTTTTCCTTAAGGGAATATGCCTTGAGCAAACCTCAAGTACCACAGAGTTAATTTGTTCTAGACATAGGTTGGGGTCCGTGATGCTTAGGCAATCTTCCCAGCTTATATAATTTAGGACTTGGTTTACTTGTTCCCACCTAATTTTTTTGTTATTGAAGTTGAATTTGGAGAAAGCTCCATCGCAGCTGATCACATTTTGTTGATCTGTGGCCTCCCGCATGCATGTCTGGACCTCTATTATGTTGTGATCTGAGTATATTGTTTTTGATATGATGACATTTCGTATCAGATCATCATTGTTGGTGAAGATGAGGTCCAGCGTATTCTCTAATCTTGTGGGCTCTACTCTTTACTGGTTTAAGGTGAACTTGGTGCAGAGATTTAAAAGTTCATGCATGTGTGAATTTTCATCAGAGCTGCCTCCTGGTGTTATCTCTGCTACCACATTGTTTGCAATGTTCCTCCATTTTAGGTGCCTGAGGTTGAAATCCCCAGTAGCAAGATGTTGGGGGCAGGAGCTGGAAGATTTTCCAGACAGTGGTCAATTTTCAGAAGCTGTTCCTTGAATTGTTGGGACGTTGCATCCGGAGGCTTGTAGACAACCACGATGACCAGGTTTTGATTCTCTACATTTATTGCTAATACTTCAACTACATCATTTGAGGCATTTAGTAGTTCTGAACATATAAGTGTCTCTGTGATATACAGGCCAACCCCCCCTTTTTGCCTGTTCACTCTGTCACACCTGTATAGGTTGTAGCCCGGGATCCATATTTCATTGTCCAAGTGATCTCTTATGTGGGTCTCTGTGAAAGCCGCAAACATAGCATTTGACTCTGTAAGCAGTCCACGAATATAAGGTTTAGTTTAGTTTGATATTTTTTTTATGCACCCCATACCTATCATGTGGGCGGTAGTCAAAAGATTACAGAGGTACATAATGGGTCCAGAGAATGGACCTCGAAGTTTGATAGCTGAGCAAGTTACAAAGGTAATGAACTCAGATGGTCACAATCATGGCAAGTTACAAAGGTATTTGCAGATTACAGAGGTATATATAGGGTCCAGAAACTGGGCCCCAAAGTTTTGATAGCTGAACAAGGTACAATGGTAATTATTTCACTAGTTACAAGGTAATGAATCATGTAAGTAAATTTACTTACGTCTGGTTGCACTCATGAACAAATTATAAAGCAATGAGCAATCTATTAGTCTACACCCAGCCACAACTGTAATGAGTTATTGGTGCAAATTTTAATTGTTGGGTCACACACACACACATATACATATACACATACATATATACACACACACATACACACACATACATGTATATACATACACACATACACACATGTACATACACACACACACGTGTCAATGCTTTATTTACAGGGAGCAAAGTCAGGGTATTTTTCCAGAATGGTCTGTAATATACCACTGTGGATAAAATACTATGACATATCTTGAACATTTCTGAATGAGTAGTCTCTGAATTCATTAATTTTATCGCACTCCAGTACATAATGACGCAGGGTGTGACAATAATCCAACTGGCAAAGTTTACATCTTGTTTGGTCTACATCTGGTGGTGGTGATTTAACCTGCCAAAGATACTTGTAACCCAGACGGAGGCGGGCGGTAGTGACATCCAAGAGTCTGCTTATTTTGTTGGATGCACCATAGACATGTGGCTCCTCCTGCATGATAGAATGATGATAGATGGAATGACTGGTGTCAAACTCCCTGAGTCTTAAGTCAATAAAATTCAGTTGAAGTTCTTTTCGTATTATTGTTCTCAAACTGCTAACTGACAAGCCAAGATTGTAATCTATCCCTCTTTGAAAGCATAAAACTTAGCCAATTTATCAGTTCTATTATGCATCTGAAGACCAATGTGAAATGGAATCCACAGCATGTGCACTCTGACTCTACTATCCAGAATCCTACCATACCTGTGCCTGGCTTCTGACACGAGCATGCTACAAGTTATACTTGATGAGTTGAGAGCATTTATGGATGACAGAGAATCAGTTACAATTAGAGAGTTAACCCTAGATACATGGACGCATTTGAGTGCAAGGAGTATGGCAAACAGTTCTGTCTGAAGGGTAGAGGCCCAGTTATTGATGCGTGCTCCAATTTCTTTAAGAGAGCCATCACTCTGTATGACAACAGCAGCACTACAAGCTGCACCAGTGGATTGGTGAACATAACCATCAACGTAAATAATTTGTGAGAGAGTGTGCTGTTTGGCTAAATTATCAATACAGTTTAAGACATCATGTTTGGCTTCAAGGCGAAGCTTTAGTTGTGATTTAAGAAGTAGTTTGGGGGGAAATGGAGGGATGGTAGTTTGGAATGGGGTAATATTCCATGGAGCAGAGAAGTGCCGCTGTTGCCTTACTTGCCACAGATCATGTATCTGATTCATGCGGAGGTCGGTTCCAGTTTTTCGATCCATCTGGAGGGATGTTCACCAGTGCTGAGGAAAGTTTGGAGGGCTTCTGTGCATGGGTTTGAATGGGCTTGCCTGAGCATATAAACCCCAATTAGGATATTTCTTTCAGTAACACGATCTCTGATGCTTGGAATATCAAGTTCTTTCTGCATATTTAAAATTTTGGCAGTACGAGGGCATCCTAAAATGATCCTCATTGCTTCGTTCTGCAGTTTTTCCAACCCTCCAAGCTTCCAGTCAGACACAAGAGCAAGTAGTGGGGCAGCATAATCAACTAATGATCTAATATAAGCTAGATACATCATTTTCACAATTTTAACATTAGCACCATACCTGGGTGAAACCCTGCCACAACTCTAAGTGCTCTCAGCCTTTCTTTGTATTGACGACAAAGTCTCGTTACAACAGGTCCAAGTAGTGGGACCTCAAAGCCTAGATACCTGTATCTGTTTACATATTCTAGAAGAGACCCATCATGCAACTGGATCTGGCGAACTGTGCCTCTCTGTCGAGGAGGACGCCTATTGAGTATCTTTGTTTTATCAGTAGAGATTATCAACCCCAGGTCCTGACACGAGGCTAGTACATGGTTAAGGATGTTTTGGGTGTTGGAGAATCCGTGGTGTGAATCATTATATCATCAGCAAAACTGATCATATAATGATGGGGCTGGCTAGGCATAGCATTAAGTAAGGCATTAATTAGAATATTGAATAGAGTGGGACTGAGCACACCTCCCTGTGGGGTTCCTAATTCAAAGTCTTTAGTTATACTTCTATGCCCCTGGAACAACACAGAAGACTTTCTGTTGGACAGGTAGCCTTTAATCCAGCGGAGAAGCCATCCTCCAACATCCATTCTGGCAAGTTCACTAATGATTACATGTCTGTTGGCAACATCAAAAGCAGATTTAAGGTCAAGGAAGGTAGTGTATGAGCTGTCAGTGTGCAGAGTGAGAAAGGTGGCTATGCAATGGTGCACACTCCTTCCATGCATGAAACCATGCAACCAGGGGGACAAAAAATGTTTGATTCTGTACATGAGACGATTAAGAATCATCCTTTCAAATGTTTTACATAAGCAGCTAGTAAGAGATATTGGGCGAAACGAATTTTGTTGATTGGGCTTAGGAATGGGAATGATGAGGCTGTTGGTCCAAGATTTAGGAGCTCCCCAGTTACATAGCTCATGTTGTATAATTCGAGTAAAGGATTGCCTGGTACTCGACACAGCAATCTTAGTATATTGTAGGTAATACCATCCTCACCAGGTGACGTGGAGTTGCCTTTAGTTAGTGCTGCATCAAGTTCAAAGTCAGTGAAAGGAATGTTACAGTCATCTTCCTTGCTGAGCATAAAACAAACAAGTCTCTCCCTAGCATCATATTTGTCATTTAATTTCGCCTGTGTGGTACTGGGAAGATTTTCATAGCTTGATGTAACAGCCCAAGCACTGACTAGCTCATTCGCCCTATGTAAGGGATGAGGGTGTGCAATCTGACCGGTTCTGTTACCCTTAATTCTATTTATGTCCCTCCATGCTCGGCTAAGTGGGGTGTGAGCATTGAGACCATTGACAAATTTTTCCCAGTCAGTTTGCCGCAGCTCTGTCATACGCTCTCTGGCAGCAGCAAGGGCAGTTTGAAAGAGTCTCAGCATTCCAGGGGTACGATGTTTTCTATAGGCTAGGCCTATTCTGCGAGCAGTACGTTTCAGTGTTCGAAGTTTAAGATCATTGTAATAAGTATGCCAACAAACTACATGTGACAATAATACATCAGGATGAATGTACAAAATAGAATACAGAAAGCGTAAATCACCACTGTAGCCTGACCCGTGTACCACATATCTGTCCACCCCTATATAATAAGAGCTCCAAGCCATTACCACTCCACATCCACTGGTACAGTAATGTCCTACACCAAACAATACATTTCTCACAAATTACTATAATATTCCTCACACAGGCACAATATATATTATACTCAGGCATACAAATGACATGCACTCCACGTATACCCACTCAAGCACCTGGTCAAGCACGTAAAGAAACTAGAGAAAGTGCAAAGGTTTGCGACAAGGTTAGTTCCACAACTCAGGGGTCTGTCCTATGAAGAAAGGTTGAGGGAAATAGGACTAACAACACTGGAGGAAAGAAGGGTCAGAGGAGACATGATAACGACATAAAAATACTGCGGGAATCGACAAGGTAGACAGGGACAGGATGTTCCAGAGAGGGAACACAGAAACAAGGGGACACAACTGGAAGCTGAAGACTCAGATGAGTCAAAGGGATGTTAGGAAGCATTTCTTCAGCCACAGAGTAGTCAGGAAGTGGAATAGTCTAGAGAAAGATATAGTGGAGGCAGGAACCATACATAGTTTTAAGACGAGGTATGATAAAGCTCATGGAGCAGGGAGAGCAGAGACCCAGTAGCGGACAGCGAAGAGGCGGGGCCAGGAGCTGAGTCTCGACCCCTGCAACCACAATTAGGTGAGTACAATTAGGTGAGTACACCCAGAACTTGATACCACATGTACCACCTGACCTTTTCATTGTTAACACAGTTCCACTTCACATGATAATTCAAAACCTTGCCATCTCCATGTACAACGACGAAAAATATACAAAAAGTACACCAAATTCATTTGACAGTAACCAAACATGTTACCATCCTCTAACATCACCAAGTCTTGAATCTGCCAGAAGTCCACAGATCCATCAACCAGGTTTCAGTACCTCAGACCATACACAAACTTAGTTAATAACACTCCACATCAACACACTACACATAACTTAACACCCAGCACAGAACAGGACAAACCCTTACTCTTCCCCAATTACAACCCCCCCCCTTAATACCCACACACCCAAATCCACTCCCCACTCGATCACAACATACACACCCAAACCCATCTGTCTCCTGTCACCCAGTATAAAGGTCAACCATCCCCATCCACCAAACCCCCCCCCAACCGTACCAATTTCAGTCAATCACAAGCAACATCCTGGCCATACCAAAGCCACAACCATACATTCCCAAGCAAGTCGCAGAACCAATCCCCCTTAAATCCCTACAACCCCCATTAATAACTCTCCCACCCGGAAATTCCTATAAGCCGAACTAAAATCCTTATCCCAATCCCTCCCAAACACATGCCTGTTTCTACATTTCGTACTTACATTACCGCAGCCAATGCCCTAATTCTTTCCCTTATTCCCACCTCCCTCAGTCTCCATGACCCACACACAAAATCAACCAAACAATACATTAGGCCTCTCCTAACCCTGCCATCCACTCCTCCCAAGTCCAGGTACAGTGCCCTCAACAACTGTATCCCCCCGCCCCCAAGTTTGCATACCACCCCTGCATCCACTCCCGCACCGGCCCCAAAGCTTCACAGAAATATATCACATGCAAGACGGTTTCCAACATACCACACCTCTCACACCTGCCCTCCTGTACCAACCCCATACTGAATAATACCGCCCTGGACGCTACCGCCCCATGTAAAAATCTGTACATCTTTTCCCGATCTCTTGCACGTAACCTAAGTCCTCTAAAACCCCTCCATATCCGAACCCAATCATATACTGGAAAAACCGCCACACCCTCTACTACCATTCACCTTCAATTTATGCGGTTCTTTAATTACCAATAAATTCCTCAACAAATCCCTACAGTAATCTAAATCCTTTCCCCCCCACCATTCACTCACCTCCCTCAATATGACCCCCACCCCACCCTCTTCCTTTCCCCCCAAGCCCCCTCTCCTCACCAAGCACCGTCTCACATACAAACACACCAGTCTCCGCTCCAACCAAATTAAACCCAAACCACCCCTCCCTACCTCGTTCCTAACAATTTCCTTCCGCAACCAATTCCTCCCATATGCCCAGATATACTTGAATACTCTACACTCCAGCCCTTTCACATCCACCTGCAACAGTGGGTACACGCCAGCAACATACCAAATCCTACTGTAGACCAATGTGTTGACAGCAAGTACCCTCTGTCGCAAAGTGAGATCACTCGGCCTCCATGCAGATATACACAACCTAGCCCTTTGCACCACTCGACCTGAATTCACCTCTCTCATCTGATTCCTATCCCTCATGTATACAATTCCACAGATAGTGATGCTATCCACCACGAACCACCCATACCCCTGACCCAAGCTCCCCCCCACCCAGGATCCTACCTCCAACATTTTCGACTTCGCACCATTCCCACTCATCCCAGTTGCTTAGCAAAAAGTCGGTAAACACCTCCGAACCGTCTCAAAACCAACCACATTCCCTAATAGCACCATGGTGTCATCAACATAACCCACGACACCCTCTATCCCGCCACCCCCTCCCTGTACCCCACCGTCCACTAATCTATAGAATGGATGTTGCACGCATGCAAAGAGAATCTGCGACAGGGGACAACCCTGTCGCAGACCCCTATCCATCTCCACCACCCCCCAAGCCTGCCATTCACCTGTATTCTAACGCAAGCACCTACATATAATGCCCGAACCCAATCCACTACCTCCTCCCCGAAACCTTGTCTCCTCATCACCTCAAACAACACCTCACGTTCCACACTGTCATACGCCCCTTTCCAGTCCAAAGCTAAGATGCCTCCCCCCGTACCACTATCTAAAAACCCCTTAATCCTCTCATGTCCCTTAAGCACCCCTCTACCCGGGATCCCCCCTGCAATCACCTTCTCAAGCACCCTTTTCAATCTATTTCCCAATATTTTTGCAAAGATCTTATAGTCTGCATTCATGAGCATCAGTGGCCTGTAATTACTCAACATATTACCTACCTTTCCCTTTTTCACCAAGACCATTACACCCATCCCCATCCCTTTCCCCATCCTCCTATCCCTCTTCATCCGATTCATCACCTCCACCACACAACCTCATATACTATCCCAGTGTTCCCTATAAAACTCATTTGCCAACCCATCTATTCCAGGAGCTTTGCCTTTACTAAGCCCACTCACTGCCTCCCATACCTCCTCTTCGCTGATTACCCCCCATACCCTCCCTATCCCCCTCCTCTAGCCTCCCCACCATCCCCTCTGTAAGAATATTACAAGCCTTCAACTCCACATCCACACTACTCAGGTACCTCTGAAACCACTTGTCCACGTACACCCCTATCACCTCTGTTCCTCTAATATTCATTCCCGGCTCATAACCATCTGCACTCTCCTCTACTTCCACATATTCCATTGTCCTTCTCTCCCTATGCACTCTACATTGACCTAACACATATTTTGAGGGTTTATCCCCTCACAAAACATCATTTATACCCGCCTTCATCCTACACGCCCCAAACCTCTCATTCTGTATTTCTGTCAACCTATTCTTCAATTCCCTAATCTCCCCCGTAACTGCATATCCCCCTCTTACATAACAACTCTGTAGCAGGCCTTCTAAATATCTTTGCATCCCATATCGCCATTCCGCCTCCTCCTTTCCCAATCTCTGATAAAACATACGTATGCGTGGTTTTCCCACCGACACCCACCAACCCACCAAATCTTCCTCCCGACGCCCTCGTTC
This sequence comes from Cherax destructor, assembly GCA_009830355.1. NCBI lineage: Eukaryota > Metazoa > Arthropoda > Malacostraca > Decapoda > Parastacidae > Cherax > Cherax destructor. Next base: position 11,303 of record WNWK01013154.1, on the reverse strand, counting down.
CCATAACCTACCCCACCATCCTGCAAACTCAACCCTTTTATCCTCACCCGATAACAACCTAACATTCAATTTCCAATATCCCCTATACCACTTAGCTACTCCTGACCAATCTACCTCAGCCAACACCCCCCTGTGATCAGAAAAACCCACATCCAAATAACTAATCCTACCCACCACAACAGACCCGGAAACATAAATCCTATCTAACCTAGCCCCATAACCCCCTAACAAAAGTATGCTCCCCGGAACCCCCTACCCCAACTACATCCCCCAACCCCGCACTTCTTAATAAATCCCTCAGTTCAATCAACACACACCCGCCCCCCCTAGGCTCAACATCCCTCTCCCGAATTATGCAGTTAAAATCCCCCCCAACTATCGACACCCCAGGTAAACCCCTGAAAGCATATATCATTACATCCCTTACAAATTCCACCTTCACCTTCCTTGAATGTTCTGCTGGCATGTATACACCCATGAAACATACCCGCACTCCACCCCACTCTCCCTCTACCCTCACTATCCGACCCCCCCCCACACTCTTCCCAAGCATATAATTTAAAAGGGCTAGAGTCTGCGACTGCTACCGCCACTCCACCCTTTAATTTTTCCCCGATGAACCAGCATACACCTTATATCCCTTCAACTGCATCTCGCTTCCACACCAAAAATTATGTTCTTGTAAAAACCACATTCACATCATACCTCCTCAATGTGCATTCTACCCATGCCCTTTTAATTTCCTCCCACAGACCATTTACGTTTAATGTTAGACACTTGAACACAATTGTAAGGGTTTGCCCTTAGGCCTCGGTGGAGGCTGCGAGACCGCCTTCCCTTTACCTCCTGTTTTACTCAACTGCCTCCCACCTTTGACCTTTTCTCTATCATGCAAAACTCCCAGGTCCTTTCTCGCCACCTCCACCATCGACTTTTTACCTGTCCTCTGTGCTGGGGTCAATACATCTTCACTATCACTCACTGTGCCCGACCGCTTCCTCGATCCAGGCACGGCTTCCATACTATCATCCCTCTCGTCACTCTCTTGCCGATGCACCTCAACCGATACATGCTCTCTGACTAAAGACTGCTGCTCAACACTGCTACTCACCAACTCATCCACCACACTCACTGCCGCATCCAAACCTTCACATGCCTCCACACTAAGTACTGGCAACGGGTCGTCCAATATCTCCCGTAATACCTCCACCAAAGGGGAATCCTCGCCGTTGCCTGGGTGCATCTCGCCACCAGCAGCAGCCTCCTGTACAGACACCTTTGGCAACGTATGACACACCTGCGATCCATCAACAATCTCGCTCCATAATCTAGTTCCGGCCTCCTTAGCGTCCACCGGATCCTGCACAACCTCGTGCGTCCTTACTTCCAGGTCTTGTCGTCCAGTATCCACCCGTTGTCCCGTCCTCCGCATGAAGTCAGCAGCCACATGCTCGTATGCCCCGCACAACCTGCAGGTCCTTCGCTGTCCCATGTACATCACGTATAGCTGAGTCCTAAATTCTGGCAGTACGACATAAGATGGAATCGGCCTGCGTAATGTCATTTTCAGTGAGTATGTCCCCTCAAAAATGCCCACCATCGGACCCTCACTCCACTTCCCGGGCATGGCAGCATGCACAATGCCGTAAGCTCCAAATACTTGGCTAATGTCCACCGAGTCTGATTCAAACGGCACATTCTTAACCCTAATCCAAGTGTAAGTATGCGACACGTCTTTCAGTCGTACTTGTAGGCCAGAATGTACCGTATAGACTCTGTCTTGATGGTGGTCGACAGTCCTTTTGTACACCTCAGCCATTAAGAGTTTTACAAAGACTCTGTTAACGCCGTTGAGCACCATGCCATACAAATCTGCAGTCTCCAAACCATAAATGTCTCTTAATATGTTTGGCAGAACTGTAGCCGCAGTAGCCGGTTGCAAAGCCCCAGTCACCATATCTATACAGACTGTGTTAATCCTGCGTCTGCTCACCGTCGCCATGTTTACAGAAAATGAAGTTGTCGTTGATCACCGCTAGGTGGCAGCCCAGGGAACAGCACACCCGCACCCGTCAAGAGCTGGGTGGCCAATATGTTTATACTCGTTAATTACTTCAAACCTGCAGCACTTAACCAAGAATCAAAACCAATTTTCACAATGTATAGGTAGAGATATAATGATTGCAAATTGTTACTATTGCAATCTTAAGTAGGCGCTAAGCCCACTAGATAAGATGGCAAGGAAAATAGATAATAACAGGCTGACTCTTGCGTACCACAGTTTAAAGGTAACCCAATTACTCAAGAGAGAAAGTGTTCATGAAACTGAACATCATGCAAGAGTAAGCTTGTTCACAGTAAAAATGCAATAATCTTATCCCTGAACAAAATTAACTTAATGTTATAAAATAGCAAGAGTTACACCCTCACAGCACTGATGAATAGTGCAATTTGAAATAGTTCTAGGAATTTAACAGTCAAGTTTCAGTCTGAAAGGGAAAATGTATTAGGAAACACAGCACAACACTAGGACAAGCAACTTAATTGTGTAACTGTATTTGATAGTTCAGTAACACTGAGCGAAGAATTACACTGAGTTAATAAATGTAAGAAGTCACTACACTGAAATAAACTCTGAGCCTTTTATTAAAAGTCTTAATACAGGCTTACAGATAACAGTTAACTGTCTCTAAAGCGAAACACTGTTGCTGAAGGTCAGAAATAATCCTAGTGTAGAGGTGAGGGAAAGTTAGTGTAGTTAACCTGGGGTGTACGTGGCAACCTGCGCACCACTACATAACACAGCGTCTTCACAGGAGGCGGCGATTTCTTTGGGATGAATATGTGCTTTCTGTTAACTCACAGAGCCTGCGGCCTTGTCGTCGGCGCCCAGTCTATCTTTCTTCACCTGGTCTGTGAGCGGTGGTGGAAATGTACAAGCATGGAGAGATATGTGGGTGATGGTGGTAGCGACACAGCTAATCCCCTCTCCCTTACATTACTCACTCTTTAAATCCATCTGGTTTATCAACCCACACTAAGCCACTAGGTAAAAGTTAGCTTTTACAGGCAGGAAGCACACTGATATGGCAGGAACACTACAGAACGTTTACATAGATGTGCTGGGGATCAGGACAGCTGTGCCTGCTGGCTACCTTAGTTTGTCCTGCCTGGCTTGTTTGAGATTTTAATTTCTTCACTTTTTCCGTATCTGAGTAAAAAGTGAGGAAATTAAAATCTCATCGGAGTACAAAACTAATTCCAACCTCACAATAGAACGAAAAACACTCTTTGACATTCCCCGTGTCCGACTAAATCTATACAAAAATTCAATGCACATAAAAGGGCCTAAAATCTGGAACTCCTTGCCTGAAGACTCTAGAACTGCAGACACAACCTCCATTTTCAAAAGCACCGTTAAAAAACATCTTATCTCACTTATGCACCCAACTGTTAGCTAACCACATGAAAACTACTTTATCTTGCACATATCCACAGCAAAATACACTTATTGATATCTGTGATTCCCCTTAATTTGCACATGACTAACCTAAATTCTAATACAACTATTGCTTCATAATTCTTAAGCTAGTCATAAGTTTGCCTAAGACACTCCAATATAGAAACGGTATTATGCCAATACATCACCTTTACCATTAATATATAAACTAATTGTTAAATTCTTAAACTAATTGTTAAATTCTTAAATGTTTAAATTTAAGTACCTCAATTTTGTAAACCTAGTTAATCACTACAATTACCTAACCTTACTATCAATATAATCATTGTGTCACTATTGAGTAAGACCTATCATAAGACTGCCTGAAAAGCTTAGGCATACCTAGGCATATTATTGGCCATCTTGTAATATCTACTTCATAAAATGTATAATTATAGTACACCCCACTTTGTATACTACTAGAAATAAAGAATTTGAATTTGACTACATAGTAGGAACAATTCAGTCTGAGGGCCATAAGGTGGTAATTGCTGTAATGTACAACCCGCCACAGAACTGCAGGAGGCCAAGAGAAGAATACGACGAGAGCAACAGAGCAATGGTAGACACACTAGCCGAGGTAGCCAGAAGAGCCCACATGGGGAGAACAAAGTTACTAGTTATGGGTGATTTCAATCACAAGGAAATTGATTGGGAAAACCTGGAGCCCCACGGGGGTCCTGAATCATGGAGAGCCAAGATGATGGATGTGGTACTGGAAAACCTCATGCATCAACATTTTAGAGACACTACCAGAGAGAGAGAGGTGGGGATGATCCAGCAAGACTGGACCTAGTATTCACCTTGAGTAGTTCGGACATCGAGGATATCACGTATGAAAGGCCCCTTGGAGCTAGTGATCATTTGGTTCTGTGTTTTGATTATATAGTTGAGCTACAAGTGAAGAGGGGAACAGGAATAGGAAGGGAGAAACGAAACTACAAAGGGGGGAACTACACAGGCATGAGGAACTTCCTACAAGATGTTCAGTGGGAGAGAGAATTGACAGGAAAACCAGTAAAAGAAATGATGGAATATGTGACAGCCAAATGCAAAGAGGCAGAGGAGAGGTTTGTCCTCAAGTGAAACAGAAGTAATGGGAAGACCAGAACGAGTCCTTGGTTCACCCAGAGGTGTAGGGAGGCAAAAACTAAGTGTAATAGAGAATGGAAAAAGTACAGAAGACAAAGGACCCAGGAAAATAAAGAGATTAACCGAAGAGCCAGAAACGAATATGCACAGGTAAGAAGGGAGGCTCAGCAACAATATGAAAATGATATAGCATCAAAAGTCAAGTCTGACCCGAAGTTGTTGTATAGCCACATCAGGAGGAAAACAACAGTTAAGGATCAGGTAATCAGGCTGAGTAAGGAAGGTGGGGAGTTCACAAGAAACGACCAAGAGGTATGTGAGGAGCTCAACATGAGATTTAAAGAAGTATTTACAGAGGAGACAGGAAGGACTCAAAGAATTCAGAATAGGGAGGTATATCAACAAGTGCTGGATGAAATACACACAACCGAGGAGGAGGTGAAGAAGCTGCTATGTGAACTCGATACCTCAAAAGCGGTGGGATCGGACAACATTTCTCCATGGGTCCTTAGAGAGGGAGCAGAGATGTTGTGTGTGCCACTACCAAAAATCTTCAACACATCCATTGAAACTGGGCAACTACCTGAGGCGTGGAAGATAGCAAATGTAGTCCCAATTTTTAAGAAAGGAGACAGACACGATGCATTAAACTACAGACCTGTGTCACTGACGTGTATAGTATGCAAAGTCATGGAGAAGACACAAGCTTATAAACGACAACCAGCATGGTTTCAGAGAAGGAAAATCTTGTGTCACAAACCTACAGGAGTATTCTGACAACGTAACAGAAGACACGAGAGAGAGGGATGGATAGACTGCATATTCTTGGACTGCAAGAAGGCGTTTGACACAGTTCCTCACAAGAGGTTAATGCAAAAGCTAGAGGATCAGGCACTCGTAACAGGAAAGGCACTGCAATGGATCAGAGAATATCTGATAGGGAGGCAACAACGAGTCATGGTACGTGACGAGGTGTCAGAGTATGCACCTGTGACGAGTGGGGTTCCACAAGGGTCAGTCCTAGGACCTAGAGTCTACCTGGAGAGAATTAAAGGGGTCAACGCCCCTGCGGCCCAGTCTGTGACCAGGCCTCCTGTTGGACCAGAGCCTGATCAACCAGGCTGTTACTGCTGGCCGCACGCAGTCCAATGTACGAACCACAGCCTGGCTGGTCAGGTACCGACTTGAGGTGCCTGTCCAGTGCCTGCTTGAAGACAGCCAGGGGTTTGTTGGTAATCCCCCTGATGTATGCTGGGAGGCAGTTGAACAATCTTGGGCCCCTGACACTTATTGTGTTGTCCCTCAACGTGCTAGTGGTACCCCTGCTCTTCATTGGGGGGATGTTACATCGCCTGCCGAGTCTTTTGCTTTCGTAGGGAGTGATTTTTGTGTGCAAGTTTGGTACTAAGCCCTCGAGAATTTTCCATGTGTAAATAATAATGTATCTCTCCTGCCTGCGTTCTAGAGAGTACAGGTTTAGGAACTTCAAGCGTTCCCAGTAGTTGAGGTGGTTTATCGCACTTATGCGTGTGGTGAAGGTTCTCTGCACATTTTCAATGTCATCAATTTCACCCGCCTTGAAAGGTGCACTTAGTGTGCAACAATATTCCAGCCTAGATAGAACAAGCGATATGTAAAGTGTCAACATGGGCTGGGCATCCCTGGTTTTGAAGGTTCTCATTATCCATCTTGTCATTTTTCGAGCTGATGCAATTGCTACTTTGTTATGGTCCTTGAAGGTGAGATCCTCTGACATGATCACTCCCAGGTCTTTGACATTAGTGTTTCGCTCTATTGTGTGGTTGGAATTAGTTTTGTACTCTGATGAGATTTAAATTTCTTCACATTTTCCGTATCTGAGTAATTGAAATTTCTCATCATTGAACTTCATATTGTTTTCTGCAGCCCATTTAAAGATTTGGTTTATGTCTGCTTGGAGTCTTGCAGTGTCTTCAACGGTGGACACTGTCATACAGATTCGGGTGTCATCTGCAAAGGAAGACACAGCACTGTGGCTTATATCCCTGTCAATGTCTGATATGAGGATGAGGAATAGGATGGGAGCAAGTACTGTGCCTTGTGGAACAGAGCTTTTCACAGTAGCTGCCTCAGACTTTACTCTGTTGACTACTACTCTTTGTGTTCTACATGTTAGGAAATTATAGATCCATCTACCAACTTTTCCTGTTATTCCTTTATCACGCATTTTGTGTGCTATTACACCATGGTCACACTTGTCAAAGGCTTTTGCAAAATCTGTGTATATAACATCTGCATTCTGTTTATCTTCTAGAGCATCCAGGACCTTGTCGTAGTGGTCCAGTAGTTGGGACAGACAGGAGCGGCCTGCTCTAAACCCATGCTGTCCTGGGTTGTGCAATTGATGGGTATCTAGATGGGTGGCGATCTTGCTTTTTAGAACCCCTTCAAAGATTTTTATGATATGGGACGTTAGCACAATTGGTCTGTAGTTCTTTGCTATTGTGGAGTGGGGCTATGTCTGTTGTTTTTAGTAGCTGTGGGACGATCCCAGTGCCCATGTTCCCTCTCCATAGGATGTTAAAAGCATGTGATAAGGGCTTCTTGCAGTTCTTGATGAACACGGAGTTCCATGAGTCTGGGCCTGGAGCGGAGTGCATGGGCATGTCATTTATTGCCTTTTCGAAATCTTTTGGCGTCGTGGTGATGTCAGAAAGGTATGCGTCTGTCACGTTCTGTGGCACTCTCATAAAAAAATCATTTAGATTTTCGATTTTCAGTCTGGTTAATGGCTCGGTAAAAACTGAGTCATACTGGGATTTAAGTAACTCACTCATTTCCTTGCTGTCATCTGTGTAGGACCCATCCCGTTTAAGTAGGTGCCCAATACTGGTTGTTGTTCTCGACTTTGATTTTGCATAGGAAAAGAAATACTTTGGGTTTCTTTCAATTTCATTTATGGCTCTTAGTTCTTCCCGCTCTCTTGATTCCTGTAAGATTCCTTTAGTTTTAATTCAATGTTTGCTATTTCTCTGACTAGTGTCTCCCTACGTATTTCAGAGATATTGGCCTCCTGTAGCCGCTCCGTTATTCTTTGCCTTCGCCTGTATATGGAGCACCTCTCTCTTTCTAGTTTGCATCTTCTCCTCCTTTTCCTTAAGGGAATTTGCCTTGAGCAAACCTCGAGTACCACAGAGTTAATTTGTTCTACACATAGGTTGGGATCCGTGATACTACATTATTGTGCAATTTTTTTGTACTAACTTTACTAGCTAGTACCAACTACCTCATACACAATGTACTTTTTTTTAGTGCTATTACTTGCTTAAACTTTTTAATATAAATCAAATCTTGCTTCTAAATTAATTTTATATCATATTTACTATCTGTCCATTTAATTTAATCCCCATTTATATATTCTCTTGAAATAGTTCCCAACAAATCAATACCTAGTATACTGCCTTTCATCCAATAACTCCTTTACTTGAAGCTTTAAACGATAATTAAGGTGCTAATTCTGGTGCTAAAGTGTTTTACTCTTTTTGTTTACTATTATATTCCCTAAAGTGTTTACTCTCATTGTTTACTATTATATTCCCTAGTTTTTTTTTTAAATATCTGCCACAGTTCTTATATTAATTTTTATTATAATAATTAAAGTGCTAACTCAGGTACTAAATTACTTTACTTTCATTGTTACTATTATTTTCCCTAGCTCCTTTATTCCCAGCTTTAGAATAACTACCATAGTTCAATTAATTGCATTTGTATAAATTAACTAAGGTACAAATTCACGTGCCAAGAACTCTGTCAAATATCTTATATCTCTGTAAACAATTATTAAAAATTTGTAATAATCCAATAGTTACTAAGAATTTAATCTCAAATCAAGCAGAAACAGGCTGTTAGGCCTAGATGTGATAGAATGGGTCTGTGCGGTCAGTGTGCGCAGTATAAAAAAAATTCCTGCACCACACAGTGCATAATGAGGAAAAAAAACTCTGACCGTGTTTTTGGTTTAAAACAGCAACTTTGCAGCCTATATTCGTATGGTATTTATGCTTGTATTCTCGTTTTCTTAGTCTCATTTTATAGAATAGATGATATATTACAGAAATAGAGATAAGTTTGACTGGTTTCACGATGACAAGTACCTTGAAACTGAGCACAAAGTAGCAAAAATGTTCGATTTTGGCCGATGTTCAGGAGTAAACAAATCTCACCATGCGTCCAATAAACATCAACTAGAGAGTCTAATATTGTTGCACAAGTGCGCTGATATTAGTTATACCATTTTTACAATGATGCAGTTGTATACATACCAGTAAATCTTCTATTTTTTTGTGAGAATAAAAATTCAAAATGGAAAGCAAAAGTAATGTAAGAGGGGCCTGGAGACATGACTAATGAACAGAGAAGATGTTATTTTAGTGCCAGGAATGTCTGCCTTGTTTATAGTGGACCCTATTTTGAAATTGGCATCGTTTGAAATTTGTGTGAAATTGGCCAAATTGCTATTTTCTGACCACTATTTTGGGTAATTCAAATTGGTAAATAGGCGGTTTCATATACTCAATCGATAGAAGAAATGGAGTTCTAGCGAAATAGCTATAATTTTAGTAGACTGAAACATTGGAATTTTTCCGAAAATAGGGCTCAAAGTGGGCGAAATCGCCAATGCGTAAATGTCATGGATACCGTTAACATCGCAAAAGCATAATTCCGTTAGTTTTTGATCAAATTTCATAATTTTTGTGGCGTTATGATCGGAAAAAGATTCTCAATCATTTCATACGAAATTTTTTTTTTTTTTTCAAATTCGTGGACCCTGAGAACGAATTTCAGAGAGACCCATCGGACCCCCAAAGGGTTAATGCCATGGCATGTTAGTGGCTCTACTTGCAATTCAGTTTATGATTGTAATTACAAAATCTCGATGTAAACTTGCAATGAAAAAAAAATTACCATTATCATTATCATAAAAGAGGAGGCAGTTAGGGTAAGATATAAACAACTATTGGAGGATAGATGGGCTAGTGAGAGTGTAGGCAATGGGGTCGAAGATGTATGGAGTAGGTTAAAGAATGTAGTGTTAGAGTGTTCAGCAGAAGTTTGTGGTTACAGGAGAGCAGTAAGGGAGAAAAAGTTAGCATATGAGAGGTTTTTACAAAGTAGAAGTGATGCAAGGAGGGAATAGCATATGGAGAGAATAAGAGAGGTTAAGAGAGTGGTAAAGCAATGTAAAAAGATAGCAACTGAGAGTGGGTGAGATGTTATCAACAAATTTTGTTGAAAATAAGAAAAAGTTTTGGAGTGAGATTAATAAGTTGAGGAAGCCTAGGGAACAAATGGATTTGATAGTCAAAAATAGGGAAGGAGAGTTATTAAATGGAGAGTTTGAGGTATCGGGAAGATGGAGGGAATATTTTGAGGAGTTGTTAAATGTTGATGAAGACAGGGAAGCTGTGATTTCGTATATAGGGCAAGGAGGAATAACATCTTGTAGGAGTGTGGAAGAGAAAGTTGTGAGTGTGGGGAAAGTTTGTGAGGCAGTGGGTAGAATGAAAGGGATTAAGGCAGCTGGGATTGATGGGATAAAGATAGAAATGTTAAAAGCAGGCAGGGATATAGTTTTGGAGTGGTTGGTGCTATTACGTATTTAATAAATGTATGGAAGAGGGTAAGGTACCTAGGAATTGGCAGAGAGCGTGTATAGTTCCTTTGTATAAAGGCAAAGGGGACAAAAGAGAGTGGAAAAAATATAGGGGAATAAGTCTGTTGAGTGTACCTGGTAAAGTGTATGGTAGAGTTATTATTGAAAGAATTAAGAGTAAAATGGAGAGCAGGATAGCAGATGAAAGAGGGGGCTTTAGGAAAGGTAGGGGGTGTGTAGACCAAGTGTTTACAGTGAAACATATAGGAGAACAGTATTTAGATAAGGGTAAAGAGGTTTTTGTGGCATTTATGGATTTGGAAAAGGCATATGATAGGGTGGATAGGGAGGCAATGTGACAGATGTTGCAGGTGTATAGAATAGGAGGTAGGTTACTGAAAGCAGTGAATAGTTTTTATGAGGATAGTGAGGCTCAGGTTAGAGTGTGCAGGAGAGAGGGAGATTATTTCGCAGTAAAAGTAGGCCTTAGACAAGGATGTGTGATGTCACCGTGGTTGTTCAATATATTTATAGATGGGGTTGTAAGAGAAGTGAATGTGAGGGTCTTGGCAAGAGGTGTGGGATTAAAAGATAAAAAATCAAATACAAAGTGGGAGTTGTCACAGTTGCTTTTTGCTGATGAGACTGTGCTTTTGGGAGATTCTGAAGTGAAGTTGCAGAGGTTGGTGGATGAATTTGGTAGGGTATGTAAAAGAAGAAAATTGAAAGTGAATATAGGAAAGAGTAAGGTGATGAGGATAATAAAAAGATTAGGTGACAAAAGATTGGATATCAGATTGGAGGGAGAGAGTATGGAGGAGGTGAATGTATTCAGATTTTTAAGAGTGGACATGTCAGCAGATGGGTCTATGAAAGATGATGTGAATCATATAATGAATGAGAGGAAAAGGGTGAGTGGTGCACTTCAGAGTCAGTGAAGACAAAGAACTTTGTCCATGGAAGTAAAAAGGGAAATGTATGAGAGTATAGTTATACCAACACTCTTATATGGGTGTGAAGCATGGGTTATGAATGTTGCAACGAGGAGAAGGCTGGAGGCAGTGGAGATGTCATGTCTGA
>WNWK01013153.1:0-56427 GCA_009830355.1 Cherax destructor | reverse complement strand
AGTAGACCAAGGTGGCAGTTCTCGGCAGAAAAACTTAAAAACGAGCTTTTGAAGGGAAAACGTCTTCGCTTATTGGCTGGGGGACAAAAGTGAAAACAAATGGGAGTTTTGGAGCCCGCTGCTAAAAAAGTCATCACCACATGTCTGAAATTGGGAAATTTTGGGCAAAATGACAAACCACAACAAGAATTGAGGGAATGGTGCTTGTCAATAGTAAAGGTGAGGTCAATGGTCAAAAGAAAAGCCCCGGAGTTCCCGATTTGGACCTGATGATGGACCGCAGAGCTGAAATAGAGTCTTTAAACATGGGTGGGTTTTACCAAACATGGTCTGAAAGATGGAAAGGGAAAGGGGGTCGAGAGTAAAAACCGTCCTTTGGGGGTTTTTAAAAGAGTTTGGGGATGCCGATTTTCTTTTTGGATGAACGAAGGAGTGGGGGCCTTTTCTTGGCGTTTTGGTGGGACCGGGGTGGTTGGGGAGGGGGGCGAGCGTCGAAAACACACCTGAGGGGGCCGGGGAACGGTCGAGAAGAAAGTGGCGTTCAAAGGGGGGCCGTCACCCTGGTCCTAAGGGGGACAACCACCCCACAAAGGCAGGGGCAGAGAGGGCCAAAAAGAGTCATCCGTTAACGAGGGGGGGTCAAAAAAGGCTGGGAAGGGGGCCGGGGGGTGGGGTTCGGGGTTTTTAAGGGGAGGACCTTTTTTTTTTTTTAAAGAAAAAAAAGAAAGAAAAAAAGAAAAAAAAAATAAAAAAAAAAAAGGGGGTAGGAATGGTCCGGGAGGAAAAAAAGGGGGAAAATCCCCTCCCCCCCCGAGGATAAACCCCCGAAGTAGTGCAGATCCCAGGAACCGGAACCCTACCCTTCACCCAGTAAACCAGCAACCGGGGAAGAACCTCAATCCACCAGCCACCCCAAAAAAGGGGGGAATCCCCAAAAGCACCCGCCCAGCCCCCCCCCCGGAACAAAGGGGCCCCCAAAAAACACCCGCCCCCGAAGATCCCCCAAACCCCCCCCGGGGGGCCGGAGGGTTGGGACACCCCCCGGCGACCCCGTTTCCCCAAAAACCCCCAAGAACCTAAAGGGGGAAAGGAAGGGACAGGATTCCCCCCAGGAACTAGAATGCCTGGGGGAAAGCCCCCCGGGAAAATGGGGGAAAAAGGGGGGGATGGGGGAGGAGGAGGAAAAAAGGAAAAAGGGGGATGGGGAAAGGGGAAAAAGGGGGGGGTTGGGGGATTGGGGGGGCTGGAAAAAGACCAAAAGGCCCAAATTTTCCCCAGCCCCGGCCTTTTCCCCCAAAGGGCCCCCCTTAAAAGGGGGAAAGCAATAAAACTTCCTTAATCTTAAGTTTTCTCGCCATTTTTTTCAAGTTAATCATTAACCTTTTCCAAAACCTTTTTTATCTGCATCCTGCTCTGCTTAAAAATTAATTTTTCAAAATAACACCATACACTTTGCCTGGTATATGTTACCCCCCCCAAAAAAAATAATTAAATAATAAATTAATCTTCAGTTCTTCAAGTACATAATACTACTGATAAATAACGGGGTCACGGAATACTTTTAGAAAGTCCCCCGGGTTTTGGGTTTTTGGGTATTAAGTTAATCTTGTTCCCCAGGATGTGACTCACAACAGTCGGCTAACATCCAGGTACCTACTTACTGCTAGGTGAACAGGGACAAAAAGTGTAAGGAAACATGCCCAACGTTACTACCCATGTCTGGGATCAAACCCGGAGATTGTGTGAGCAGAGGATGCCACCAACTATGCACGGTGTCTGTCAGTCATTAGGAACATTCTGCCCTACCATAAATTTCATTAACAAACTCAACCCCTTTAAAAAATCATCCTCTCCTGTTTATTCGAGCCCCAAAAGTTCCCTGAAAATGTTTGTTCTTCCTATTCATTTCTGCAACACTACAAAATTGGGGGGATTGCAAAAGGGGTTTAGCTTTCTTAAACCCTGTTTTTTGTTTTATCTTTTTAAAAAGGGAAGGCAAATGGGATTAAACCCCGGGGGGGGGGAGGAAGGTATTAGGCCGTTGGAAGGGGAAAATTTTTTGAAAAACCCTACCACCAAGGCCCCCCCCGGGGGGTTTTTTTTTTGGTTTAGCACCAAAAAATTTTTTTAAAATTATTAAATTTATTATTAAAAAATTTAAATTATGTTTTTTTGTTCCGGGGGAAAAGGTCTGGGGGGGGGGAATCCCATACAGCTCAGAAAAGGCAGGGGTGGAATACAGGGGCAGAGGGGGGGGGGCCGGGGGCCGTTGGGGGGTCCTTTTTAGTAGGGGGCAAAAAGGGGGGGTTTTTCCAGCCCATTTAAAGGTTTGGGGGAGCCCATAGTCCGGGTTTAAAAAAACCCCCCGGGGGTGTTTACCCCCCCACCCTTTTCCCCAAAAAACCCCAAGGTTTAAAAAGGGAAGCGGTTCCCGGGGAAGGGTCCCCCCTTTAAAAAAATTCCGGGGGACCCCCAAAAAATCCCCCGGGGGGGAAAAAGGAAAAGGTCCCCGGTGGACGAAAAAAAAATGCCGGAAATGGAGTTTCTTTCATTTCCCGGGGGGCTCAACTTATCCAAGGGGCCTTGGCACCTAATTCAAACAATGCTGACAAGCATTTCCTGGGTTGTTTTAACTCAAAACAATTTCCCCCTTTTTATAAGGTTTCCACCTTGAATCCTCCCCGTTATTTCCAAAAATTCTTATACAAGGGCCCCAAGAATAAATTTTCATTTTTTACTGGGTTTCACCCAGTCCTTTTTCTAACATCAAGGGTTCGCATTAATCCCCATTTTCAAAAAACTTCTCAAAGTGGGTCATGGTCTACCTAGACGATCTCATTGTGATGTCCCAAGATGTTCCTACTCATCTCGTAAAGCTTGAGCGGGTACTGGAAAAACTAGCCAAGGCTAATCTTAAGGTGAAGCTTTCAAAATGCCAGTTCCTTAAGCAGGAAATAAAGTTTCTGGGCACGTAGTGACTCAGAGCGGCATCAAGACAGACAATCTAAAATCTCGGCTGTGCGAAGTTCCTAGACCTACGACGGCGGATACTGTCCGCTCCTTCGTAGGCCTAGCCGGATTCTACCGCACTTTCATGCCGGTTTCTCCACCTTAGCTGCACCCTTGACGCAGCTCCTTAAGAAGGATGTTCCCTTTGAGTGGACGTGTGACCAAGAAAGAGCTTTGTCACACTTAAAAATAGGTTAACATCAGCCCCAGTCCTTAGGTTCCCTGATTTCACCAAAGCGTTCACCTTGACGACAGATGCCAGCAAAGTTGGCATCGGTGCAGTCTTGTCGCAGGAATCTAATGGTAAGCAACAGCCAATAGCTTATGCTAGCCGTGTTCTTACCAAAGCTGAAGTCAATTACTCTGTGACAGAGCTAGAAGCCTTAGCCATCGTCTGGGCTTTGAACCACTTCAGAGACATTATTTACCAGTATCCTATCAAGATTTACACGGATCATCTGCCGTTATTATCCCTTTTGCAAACAAGAATCTCTCTGGGAAACATGCTCGGTGGTCTCTCACCTTTAACGGCTACAATCCCGAAATCTGCTATGACGGGTAAGCAAAATGTCGTGGCCGACGCCTTGTCGAGCATATAGCCTTTGTCAGTGCAGACAACTCGTTCTCCGTCGAGGACCTAGAGAGAGCCCAACGGAGGACCGGTGTGGTCACCAGTCCTTCGATTCCTAACCAAGGAGGACGTTGGCCCGCGAGTCAAGTCGCCCGTTCCGCTGACAGACTTAGTGGTCAATCAAGAGTACTGTGTCGTGTAGCTCGACTAGTGGACCCCGGCAGAACCGTACACCAACTGGTGATACCGGAGTCCCTGGTGCCCACGACTCTCAAGTTGATCCACGATGTCCCAGGCGCAGCGCACCCGGGAAGGACCGCAGCATCAAACAGGCTAGAATGAAATATTTCTGGCCTAAGATGGCAGCGGAAATTGCCAAGTATGTACACCAGGTGTCGTTTGCTTACAACACAAGGGTACTGTCACGGGTCCCAATCCCATTCTGAAGTATCCCATTACAAAGGAGCCCTGGGAGAGAACTTCTGTCGACCTGTTGCCAATTTCTGACCTCGGAGAAGGGTAATAAACACCTGCTTGTAATGGTAGATAACTTGACGCGGTACTGCGAGTTAGTACCCATCCCTGACAAAACGGCCGAGACAGTCGCAAATGCTTTCCGTGAGCGTATCGTTCTCCGTCATACCTGCCCACGTGTTCTCCTGTCAGACAATGGGTCGGAGTTCATAAATGCCACAATGAAGGACCTTTGTTCCAGGTTTGACATTCACCAAGCACCAGTAGCTCCACGTCACCCGGCGAGTAATGGTCTTGCTGAACGTACAAACCGCAAAGTTCTGGAGGTGCCAAGAGAAACTTTGAAAACCTACCTAACCTTATTACAACAAGCGCAATTTAATTGAGTCTAACCCAACTAAATATATTTTAGATACGTTAACAATTTAATAATAAACAAACACAATGAAATATATTTTTTTCGTTAGGTTCAGAATGATTTTTGCGAAATTATTGCATACACAAATTTTCACTTGTCTTATATGGCAAGGTGAGCGTTGCTATTTAAGCCAAAATCGCAAGTTTAACAACTATTCGGCACGACATATATATGAAGAGAAAATGAGTATAAGTAACAAGGAGGAAGTCAAGGGGGTACAGTGGATCCCCGGTTTTCGTACTGCTCCAAACTAGAACAATTATGTAAGTGTATTTTTGTAAGTGTATTTTTGGGGGTCTAAAAGGACAAATCTAATTTACATTATTCCTTATGGGAACAAATTCGTTTTGTAACGGCACTTGAACAGCATTCTGGAACGAATTAATTACGAAAACCGGGGGTCCACTGTATATGGTAAATTTAAGAATGCAGTGTTAGAATGTGTAACAATAGCTTGTGGATATAAGAGGGTAGCTGCAATGGGAAGAGGAGCGATTGTTGGAATGATAAGGTAGAGAGAGTGGGGTAAAGGGGAGAAAAACTAACATACGAGAAGTTTTTACAAAAGTGATAAGAAGGAAGAGTATTTGGAGACTGACGAGTGTTCAAGAGTAATGAGGGAGTGTAAGAGGAGAGCAAATGTGAGAGTGGGTCGGATGCTGTCAACAAATTTTGCCTAAAATAATAGTTTTGGAATAAGATTAACAAGTTGAGAGAGCCTAAATTATTAGACGGGGAGTTGAGCATTTAAACGTTGAAGAAAGAGAGGCAGTGATTTTATGCATTGATTGGATCAAGACAAATGTTAAAAGCAGGGGGGGATATAGTTTTGGTGTAGTTAGTGCAATTGTTTAGTAAATGTATGAAAGGAGGGGAAAAAAAGACAATATTCAAAATAAAGTTGCTAGTAAAGGCAAAGCAATTCTTCAACAGAGATAGTAGAGGGCAATGAGTGACTAGCTCACTTAAGGTTTACTATACAAATAGTCTAAGAAATAAAATAGATGAGCTAAGATTACTTGCAAGTGCAAGTAATATAGATATTATTGCTATAACAGAGACCTGGTTCAACTTGAAAGATAGAGAAATGCTGATAGGGTCAACAGGAAAGGTGGTGGAGTGGCGATGTATGTCAGAGATAATTTAAATTGTTGTGTTAGACAAGATATAAGATTAGAAACCTCAGACACAGAATCTGTTTGGCTACAGTTTCTCATAGGCCCCAAAACCTTGATAGGGAGTGCAGTAAGCTGCTATGAGACGAAATTCATAAGGCGTCTAGATATGAAAATGTTGTGTTAATGGGATTATTATTATTATTATTATAATCAAATAGAAGCGCTAAACCACAGGGGTTATAAAGCGGTGTTAATGGGAGATTTTAACTTTAGACAAATTGATTGGAACAATGTAACAGGAAATCTTGAGTCTAGTGACTTTCTTGATACGGTTCAGGATTGTTTTTTAAAACAGTTTGTGACAGAACCAACTAGAGGAAACAACCTGCTTGACTTGGTTCTTGCCAAAAAAGAATCACTAGTTAATAATCTTGAGATTAATGATGATCTTGGGGAAAGCGATCACAAATCACTTAGTTTTAATATATCATGGAATTACCCAGATAACTGCAATCAAGTCTCTGTCCCAGATTTCTGCTTGGCCGACTTCATGGGACTGAGAAATTACCTGGGTGTGCTAAATTGGGATGATCTGACTATGAATCATGTAGGTGGTGTTGGTTGCTAATATGACGTGTTTCAAAGCATAGTGCTAACTGCCCAGACAATTTTTGTTCCGAGTAGGGAAATTAGATCTAACAAAAATGATCCCAAATGAATAAACAATAGATTATAACATCTCATTGGTCAAAAGAAAGGCACTTATAGGCGTATCAAAAGAGGGGATTATCCCCTCTTTTCATATTGAATATATTGATTACTTAACAGGCAGTTAAGTAATCAATATATTCAATTAAAAAGAAATATAAAAAAGGAATAAGAAAAGCAAAATGGGATTATGAAGTTAAAGTCACAAGGGATTCGAAGACTAACCCAAAAGGGTTCTTTCAGGTATACAGAAGTAAGATTAGGGACAAGATAGGCCCACTTAAGAGTAACTCAGGTCAGATCACTGACAGTGATAAAGAAATGTGTGAACTTTTCAACACTTCCTCTCTATTTTTACTCAGGAAAATACTAGCGAAATTCCAGAAATAATAAGTTAAGTAGAACAGGACAATAAACTATGCATGATTGGGGTAACTAGTGACATGGTCCTCAGACAAATAGAGAAATTAAAACCTAACAAATCCCCAGGCCCTGATGATCTGTTTTGAGCAGACACATTCCATTAAGAAAAAAAAAGAGAAGATGTAAACTAGAAAGAGAGAGACACTTCCTATACAGACGAAGGCGAAGAGTCACAGAGCTGCTGAGAGGAGCCAATATATCTGAAATACGTAGAGGCACTGGTCAATGAAATTGCAAATATCGAATTTAAACTGAAGGAATTTTACACGAGAGAAGAATCACAGGAAGAACTAAAAGCCATAAAGGAAATTGAAAAACAAAAATAAAATACTTCTTTGCCAAATTTAAGGAAAAAACAACATCCAGTATTGGGCCTCTGCTTAGGCGGGATGGGACATACACAGATGACAGCCGACTAAGGGTCGAAAATCCAAATGAATTCTTTATGAACGAAACGCAAAATTTGGTCATCTCAAAAATCTCTGATATTATTCTAACTCCAAAAGACTTTGAAAAGGCAATAAATGACATGCCCATGCACTCTGCCCCAGGCCCAGACTCATGGAACTCCGTGTTCATCAAGAATTGCAAGAAGCCCCTATCGCTTGCCTTCAGCATTCTATGGAGAGGGAGCATGGACACAGGGGTCATCCCCCACACACTAAAAACAACAGACATAGCCCCACTCCACAAGGGTGGCAGTAAAGCAATTGCAAAGAACTACAGACCGATAGCACTAACATCCCATATCATAAAAATCTTTGAGAGGGTTCTAAGAAGCAAGATCGCCAACCACCTAGATACCCATCAATTACACAACCCAGGGCAACACGGGTTTAGAGCAGGTCGCTCCTGCCTGTCCCAGCTCCTGGACCACTATGACAGGGTCCTGGATGCTGTTGAGGATAAACAAAATACAGATGTAGCATACACAGACTTTGTAAAAGCTTTCGACAAGTATGACCATGGCGTAATAGCACACAAAATGCGTGATAAAGGAATAACAGGAAAAGCTGGTAGATGGATCTATAACTTCCTGACAAATAGAACACAAAGAGTAATAGTAAACAGAGTAAAGTCCCAGGCAGCCACGGTGAAAAGCTCTGTTCCACAAGGCACAGTACTCGCTCCCATTCTATTCCTCCTCATTTCTGACATGGACAGAGATGTAAGTCATAGCTCCGTGTCTTCCTTTGCGGATGACACCCGGATTGCCATGACAGTGATCTCCATTGAAGACACTGCAAGACTCCAAGCAGACATCAACCAAATCTTCAAATGGGCCACTCAAAACAATATGAAGTTCAACAAGGAGAAATTTCTACTACTCAGATATGGAAAACTTGAGGAAATTAAAAATGTATCAAAGTATACGACAAATTGTAACCATACATTAGAGCGAAAAAGAAATGTGAAGGACCTGGGAGTGACAATGTCAGAGGATATCGCCTTCAAAGACCACACCAATGTATCTACCTCATCGGCTAGGAAAATGATAGGATGGATAATGAGAACCACCTTCAAAACTAGGGATGCCAAGCCCATGATGACACTCTTCAAATCACTTCTATCTAGGCTGTAATACTGCTGTAAACTAACAGCCCCCTTCAAGGATGGCGACATTGCAGACCTGGAGAGTGTACAAAGAACTTTCACAGGACACATAAGAACAATAAAGCACCTAAATTACTGGGAACGGTTGAAGGTCCTTGTTCTGTATTCCCTGGAACGCAGGCGAGAGATACATGATAATATACACTTGGAAGGTCCTGGAGGGATTGGTACCAAACCTGCACACGAAAATCACTCCCTGTGAAAGCAAAAGACTCTGAAGGAGATGCAACATTCCCCCGATGAAAAGCAGGGGCGCCACGAGTACACTGAGACACAACACCATAAGTGTCCGGGGCTCAAGATTGTTCAACTGCCTTCCAGCATACATTAGGGGGATTACCAATAGACCCCTGGCTGTCTTCAAGAAGGCATTGGAGAGGCACCTTAAGTCAATACCTGAAAAACTGGGCTGTGGATCGTACGTCAATTTGCGTGCGGCCAGCAGTAACAGCCCGGTTGATCAGACCCTGATCCACCATGAGGCCTGGTCACAGACCGAGCCGCGAGGGCATTGACCCCAAAAACCCTCTCCAGGTAAACTCCAGGTATACCTTTGGCTAATCTTTTCAATGTATCACTACAAACTGGCATAGTGCCAGACAGGTGGAAAATGGCAAATGTAATACCTATTTACAAGGCAGGTGACAGGTCCTTAGCTTCGAACTATAGACCAATAAGCCTTACTTCCATAGTGGGAAAATTTATGGAATCAATAATTGCCAAGGCAATTCGTAGCCATCTTGAAAGGCATAAATTGATTAATGAATCTCAGCACGGTTTTACTAAGGGGCGTTCCTGTCTTACAAATTTACTAACTTTTTTCACTAAGGTATTTGAGGAGGTAGATCATGGTTGTGGAAAATATTGGGTATTTTCTCGAAAGGTTATACTCGATAGCCTTTCTAATGTGAATATTCTTAATGTGTGGCTGTTGGTTCGTATTTTACTTGAGATGGGGAGAGAACCATCGCTACGGTGGCGAGGGTATGCCGAGCTGTGTCAAGTGAAGTCGCCCAGGCGGTCAGTCTCGTGGGATAAGCGAATGGAGGTGGAACGATGGGAGAGCTCTGGATATAAAGGAGATGGAAATCGGCGTTTACAGCGACCAAATCGCGGTTAATGGTCTCTCTGCACAATAGTGAATGTTGTGAATATTCGCCAGGCATAATGTGGGACATTAAGTCCAAGAAACTATAATAATAGAGTGATAATGTGTTAAATAGTGAACGCCGCCGCCATTACGGTGTTGATGGAGGAAATGTGTGTCGGTTCGATCAGTGTTCATCGTACACAATTATTAATGGATTAACTTCTAACGAGAGTAAATTAGTGGGACATTAAACCGACGTGTGAATAGTGTGTAAAGTGTTGCGTGTAAACTGTAATAAAGGGGTATAGTGAGAGGATATAAATCACTACCCCGAACAACCACGTTAAATAACGCCCGGTCTCGTGGGCGTAAGAGAGTTCAAGAGATCAATCTTCTCTTGACTCATCGGGACAACCACCATCATCATCGTCTTGCCGGAAGAATAATCTACCGAGCAGGACCACGAGATCCTTCGAAGAATAGCGACAAGAATGCTGTTTCTTCCCCACTGTAAGTACTCTTGTTATCTTAGCAACCGTCTGGCCAGTAGGTATGTTGGGATAATGTGGGTCTACGGTGGGAATGATAATAACGGGATCTTCAAGTGAACAGCAATGGCACGGATAAAGGGTGAGTGATATTAAGTTGTACTCTTTCCTCCTTCTCCCCAGTCAGATATTAATCTATACAGTCCACAAAATTTAACAATACCGTAACCATTGGTGTTACTCATTCTTAATACTGGTCAAGGATAGATGTGGATTTAGAGTGAGAATATCGAAGGTACCCCTTGGATGCGCCCAGGAGTGGGTAAAGTTTTCTCACACGCTTCAACGGGGGTAACCAGCGGTAAAATTATACTAGTCGGTCAACTCCCAAGGAGATTATTTTGTTGTAAGTGGCGGTGAAGCCCAGACAGGTAATCTCTTAAATTCCCCACAATGGTATTGAATATGATATTGTGTATATGGACTTCAGTAAGGCTTTCGATAGAGTTCCACATCAGAGGCTATTGAGGAAACTAAATGCACACGGAATAGGAGAATTTTTTTCCTGGGTGGAGGCATGGTTGACAAATAAGAAGCAGTGTGTTTGCATAAATGGGGAGAAATCAGAATGGGGGCACCTCACAAGCGGTGTTCCACAGGGGTCAGTGTTGGGCCCCTTGTTGTTCACAATTTACTTAAACAACATAGACGAAGGAATTAATAGCGACATAAGCAAATTTGCTGATAACACCAAAATAGGCCGTCCAATTCATTCTAATGAGGACATTAGAGCAGTCCAGGATGATTTGAATAGACTGATGCAGTGGTCGGAGAAGTGGCAGAGGCAGTTTAATATAGACAAATGCAAAGTTCTAAATGTTGGACAGGAAAATAACTGCCACATATAAACTAAATAATGTAGATCTTAATATTACTGATTGCGAAAAGGATTTAGGAGTTCTGGTTAGCAGTAAACTGAAACCAAGCAACAGTGCTTAAGTGTTCGCAATAATGCTAACAGAATCTTTGGCTTCATATCAAGAAGTATAAATAATAGAAGTCCTCAGGTTGTTCAACTATATATCTTTGGTTAGGCCTCATTTAGATTAATATACCTGGTAGTTAGACTGTTGGGTTTAGTCCTGACTCTTTCTCTTCTCCTTCAGCTCTTCCTCTCACCGGCTATTCTTCGTCTGTCCCCACTTCCCCCTCGCCCCTAGTGGGTCCTTACCTGAGAGTCTGAACTAAACTGAACATTTAGATTATGCTGCTCAGTTCTGGTCACCGTATTACAGAATGGATATAAATGCACTGGAAAACGTACAAAGGAGGATGACAAAGTTGATCCCATGTATCCGAAATCTTCCCTATGAGGATAGACTGAGGGCCCTGAATCTACACTCTCTAGAAAGGTAGAATTAGGGGGAATATGATTGAGGTGTATAAATGGAAAACGAATAAAGGGGATGTAAATAGCGTGCTAAAAATATCTAGCCTAGACAGGACTTGCAGCAATGGCTTCAAGTTGGAAAAATTCAGATTCAGTAATGATATAGGAAAGCACTGGTTTCGTAATAGAGTTGTGGATGAGTGGAACAAACTCCCGAGTACCGTCATAGAAGCTAAGACGTTGCGTAGTAGGGTTATTGAAGCAAGGACCCTGGGTAGTTTTAAATTTAGGTTGGATAAATTCATGAGTGAAAGGGGTTGGATTTGAGTGGGAATTGCACATGAGTAAATAAAATATTCAAAGCTTATTTCTTGGGTAGCATTGAAAATTAGGTTGAACAAATATTCTGTTAGTGGGATGGAATGTGAAGGACCTGCCTAGTATGGGCCAACAGGCCTGCTGCAGTGTTCCTCCTTTCTTATGTTCTTATGTTCTTATGAGTGGGTGTGGGTGGGTGTGAGTTTGACCTGATTAACCTGTGCTACTAGGTCAGATGCCGTGCTCCTTCCTTAAGTGAATGTGACTTGACCTGACTAGGTTAAGGCATAGGTTTAAGCCGGTGGGAGAATTGGACCTGCCTCGCATGGGCCAGTAGGCCTGCTCCAGAGTTCCTTCTTATGTTATATAATAGGGTGGATAGGGAAGCAATGTGGCAGATGTTACAAGTGTATGGGATATGTGGTAGGTTACTTAAAGCAGTTAGTTTTTATGAGGACAGTGAGGCTCATGTTAGGATGTGCATAAGAAACTATTTTCCAGTAAAAGTAACCCTTAAACAGGGCTGTATATCACCATGGTTGTTTAACATATATATAGATGGGGTTGTAAAATAAGGGATGGGAAGAGATGTTGGATTAAAAGATAAAGAATCTACTATAGTGCGAGTTGTTACAGTTGCTTTTCGCTGATGACAAGGTGCTTTTGGGAAATTCTGAAGAGAAGTTGCAAAGTTTTGTACATGCATTTGGATGGGAATGTAAAAGAAGGAAATTAAAATTGAACATAGGAAAGAGCAAGGGGATGGTTTAAGGGAGAGGGTAAAATAATTATTATAATCAAAAGTGCTAAACCACAAGGGTCGAGGGTAAAAGAAGCTTTGTAAGCAAGAGGCTTGGACATCCAGCAGGCTTGTGTGAGCAAGTTAGATAGGAGCAAGTGGAGGCAAGTGATTTTTATGACTTGATTTTTGGAGCGTGACCAAGGTAATATGAAGCAATTAAGGAAACCGGTTAGCCGGACTCAAGTCATGGAGGTGGAAAGTGCCGAGCCTGCACTCTGAAGGGGTGGGGATATTAGCGGTTTGGTGGGGCATTTAAGCTATAATGTCGGTGTGCATCTGGCAAGAAGGTGATGATGTGAGTGGTTTTTTTTTTTTTTTTGGGGGGTCACTTAACCTCAGTGGGAGATGGCCGGTGCATTAAAAATAATTAATGAAAAAAATATTGGGTGGGTGTGGAAAATTATTTGAGCAAATCACCTGCAGGTTTACTGGGCATTACCTGAATTATTAACTGCAAGTAATGTGGTTGATGTAAGTGGGACTTAAGTCACAGTAGGTCACTGAACTGCACCTCCCTCGACTGCCCACTTCCTTACTACTTTAACAAAAAGCTAGACCTAACATTAAATTAATAATTACAATATTAAAACCAGCTACTCTGGTTCATTGTTGTGGACTGAATTTTATTTTGGTTTGTAAATGAATGGTTCAGAGAACCGACGAGTTGGTAAATTAGACACATATGCAACACTTGGGTATCTTTATTGAGGAAACGTTTCGCCACACAGTGGCTTCATCAGTCCATACAAAGGAGAATCGTGTATTGGACTGATGAAGCCAGTGTGTGGCGAAACGTTTCCTCAATAAAGATACCCAAGTGTTGCATATGTGTCAAATTTATCAACCTTTATTTTGGTTTACTTGCTGGGTACACAAAAATATAAATATTAGAACATAGAACTTTACATTACCATTTAATTGTTGGAAGAGACAATGCTGATGGAACACACCCTAACCTAACCCCTGGCAGCTAGAATTTACGATGGCAAACGCAAAAACTACTATACTATGGATAAGCTTTACTTAGCTAAGGTGTGTTGTTGAGAAGCATGTCCTCTAATTTTATCCTCCACACAATTCTTGCAGACCCGCAATTTTTCTGTCCCAATTCTTTCACAAGAACGTGTCAGATTTTTCACAGAAATTCCCACTATAACCAGTGTTCACACATTAAAAATGGCGTCTCCCCGGCGTCCCTACTGGCTGTTCAACCCCCCCCTCCCCCGTCACTCGAAATTTCTCGAAGGGTCCAAACAGCATCATGTTTTATTACACAATTTCTGTACTATTCATTCATATGTTCTACATTTAGGAATATGTAAAAATTTCCAGTGGGAATGCGTGAGCACTAAACCCATTTAAGTTATATAGTGGCTGGGGAATGGGAGGCGTTTGGGTTCTATGTAGGGAATGGAAGGATAAATCCACTTCATTGGATCAAAAATTTATTAGTATCAAGGCACCCTTAATGGAATCTTTCTGATATACAACAAATGTAACACAGGATAAAATTTTCCTAAAATGACTAATAATATAAACAAGACATTTGTGTAAAATATAGTTTTGTCTTACCTTGCTAAACATCCCAGTGACTTTATAGGTGAACGATATTAATGTTTCTTAAATCTTAAAACATATTTTTATATGAAATAATGAGTAATCTCACACTGACGGTGCCAGCGTCGAGCTTGACACTGGTGCGCTGGGAGGTGCCAGGACGCTCTGCTGCGCTGCCAGTTGCCTAGTAACCATATCTATATATTTCCTGTTACTAAACTTTACCTTCAATAAGTTTGTTATCCAACGCTTCACTTTACACACTTCCACTGGTTCACATTCGTGAACCATATAAACTGCGGTTTATATGTGAAACTGCCAAGTTGTGGCAGTCCCTACTTACAAGTGACTAGGCAACGCTACTTCCTGATATTTATGTTAACAGCAAATTTAGAGAGCAAATATGGAAGACATTTTTGATGTTATGTCTGTACTGCATTTAACTATACATCACAACATAATAAAACATACATTACATCATGTATGAACATTGCTTGGAAAACAGTATCATATGACCATCATATACTACACGTACGTATGTATCTCTAAAGGTATCTTCAATGTAAAATTTGTATTATTTGTGATTACTTATTGTAAATTTTTGGGGTTATTCTAGATAATTTTCACTATGTATGATAATTATACTTAAGTGTATGTAAATAAAGTTATTGTTCAGTCTTCATAGCCTTACGAAATAGGCGACGCTGCTGCACCCGCAGTTGTGGCACCCGCAGCTGCTGCACCCGCAGTTGTTGCACCCGCAGCTGCTGCACCCGCAGTTGTTGCACCCGCAGCTGCTGCACCCGCAGTTGTTGCACCCGCAGCTGCTGCACCCGCAGTTGTTGCACCCACAGCTGCTGCACCGCAGCTGTGCACCCGCAGTTGTTGCACCGCGCACGCAGTTGTTGCACCCCAGCTGCTGCACCCGCAGTTGTTGCACCCCAGTTGCTGCACCCGCAGTTGTTGCACCCCAGCTGCTGCACCCGCAGTTGTTGCACCCACAGCTGCTGCACCCGCAGTTGTGCACCCACAGCTGCTGCACCCGCCAGCTTGTTGCACCCACAGCTGCTGCACCCGCAGTTGTTGCACCCACAGCTGCTGCACCGCAGTTGTTGCACCCACAGCTGCTGCACCCGCAGTTGTTGCACCCACAGCTGCTGCACCCGCAGTTGTTGCACCCACAGCTGCTGCACCCGCAGTTGTTGCACCCACAGCTGCTGCACCCGCAGTTGTTGCACCCACAGCTGCTGCACCCGCAGTTGTTGCACCCACAGCTGCTGCACCCGCAGTTGTTGCACCCACAGCTGCTGCACCCGCAGTTGTTGCACCCACAGCTGCTGCACGCAGTTGTTGCACCAGCTGCTGCACCGCAGTTGTTGCACCCACAGCTGCTGCACCCGCAGTTGTTGCACCACAGCTGCTGCACCGCAGTTGTTGCACCCACAGCTGCTGCACCCGCAGTTGTTGCACCCACAGCTGCTGCACCCGCAGTTGTTGCACCCACAGCTGCTGCACCGCAGTTGTTGCACCCACAGCTGCTGCACCCGCAGTTGTTGCACCACAGCTGCTGCACCGCAGTTGTTGCACCAGCTGCTGCAGCCCGCAGTTTTGCAGCTGCCATTGTCGGCCCCGCAGTTGTTGCACCCACAGCTGCTGCACCGCAGTTGTTGCACCCACAGCTGCTGCACCGCAGTTGTTGCACCACAGCTGCTGCCAGGTGCACCGCGTGCCGGTTTCCGTGCTGCACGTTTTGCCATCTCCGCGTGTGCCGCTGTGCGCAGTTTGCCACTGCTGCCAGTTGTTGCCCACAGCTCGCACGTTGCCCACGCGCACCGTTGTCCCACGCTGTGCCGCAGTGTACCCGCTGCCGGTGACCAGCTCTGCCGCAGTTGTCCCAGTGCTCCGCGTTGTGCCGGCTGCTGCCCGGTGTGCGCTCTGCCGTGCCCCTGCACCCGGTTGTGCCCAGCTGCTGCACGCAGTTGGCACCGCTCTGCACGCGTTGTTGCACCCAGCTGCGCCCGGCGCTGCGACCGCGTTGTTGCACCGCTCTGCCCGTTGTTGCCCGCGTGGTACCCAAGCTGTGCCCGTTTTGCCCCGTGCTGCCCGCAGTTGTTGCACCGCGCTGCACCGCGTTGTTGCACCCGTGTGCACCGCGTTGTTGCACCCGGTTGTTGCCCACAGCTGCTGCACCGCAGTTGTTGCACCCACGCTGCTGCACCGGTTGTTGCCCACAGCGCTGCACGCAGTTGTTGCACCAAGCTGCTGCCGCGTTGTGCCCGCTGCGCCCGCGTTGTTGACCGCTGCACCGGTTGTGACCAGCTGCTGCCCCAGTTGTGCCCCAGCTGCTGCCCGTTGCCCGCTGTGCCGCGGTTGTTGCACCGGCTGTGCACCGAGTTGTGCACCCAGCTGCTGCACCGCGTTTGGTGCCACGTTGTGCACCCCAGCTCTGCACCGCGTTTTGCCCCGCGCTGCACCGTGCTGCACCGCGTTTGCACCGTGCACCGCTCACCCGCTTGGCACCGGGCCCCCAGTTGTTGCACCCAGCTGCTGCCCCCGTGTTGCACCGCTGCTGCCGCGTTGCACCGCGCTGCACCCCAGTGTGCACCCAGCTGCCACCGCAGTTGTGCACCGCGCTGTGCACCGCAGTTGTTGCACCCCGCTGCTGCACGCAGTTGTTGCACCCCAGCTGCTGCACCGCAGTGTGCACCCGCGCTGCTGTTGCACCACGCTGCTGCACCCTGATTGTCCCCAGCTGCTGCACCGCAGTTGTGCACCACAGCTCTGCCAGTGTGCACCCAGCTGCTGCGCAGTTTGCCACGCCCCGCAGTTGCACCCAGCTGCTGCACCCGCAGTTGGCACCCAGCTGCTGCACCGCAGTTGTTGCACCCACTGCTGCACGCAGTTGTTGCACCAGTTGTGCACCCGGTTGTTGCACCCACAGCTGCCACCCGCAGTTGTTGCACCCACAGCTGCTGCACCCGCAGTTGTTGCACCCACAGCTGCTGCCCTCGGTTGTTGCACCCGCTGCTGCACCGCAGTTGTTGCACCCAAGCTGTGCACCCGCAGTTGTTGCACCCCAGCTGCTGCACCGCAGTTGTGCACCCACAGCTGCTGCACCCGCAGTTGTTGCACCCCAGCTGCTGCACCGCAGTTGTTGCACCGCGCAGCGTTGTTGCACCCAAGCTGCGCACCGCAGTTGTTGCCCGCTGCTGCCCGCAGTTGTTGCACCCAAGCGCTGCACCCGCAGTTGTTGCACCAGCTGCTGCACCGCAGTTGTTGCACCACAGCTGCTGCACCGCAGTTGTTGCACCCACAGCTGTGCACCCGCAGTGTTGCACCCCAGCTGCTGCACCCGCAGTTGTTGCACCCCAGCTGCTGCACCCGCAGTTGTTGCACCCACAGCTGCTGCACCGCAGTTGTGCACCCACAGCTGCTGCACCCGCAGTTGCACCACAGCTGCTGCACCGCAGTGTTGCACCCACAGCTGCTGCACCCGCAGTTGTTGCACCCAGTGCTGCACCCGCAGTTGTGCACCCCAGCGTGCACCCGCAGTTGTTGCACCCCAGCTGCTGCACCCGCAGTTGTTGCACCCAGCTGCGCACCGCAGTTGTTGCACCCAGGCTGCACCGCAGTGTGCACCCCAGCTGCTGCACCCGCAGTTGTTGCACCCACGCTGCTGCACCCGCAGTTTCACCCAGCTGCTGCACCGCAGTTGTTGCACCCAGCTGCTGCACCCGCAGTTGTTGCACCCCAGCTGCTGCACCCGCAGTTGTTGCACCCACAGCTGCTGCACCCGCAGTTGTTGCACCCGCGCTGCAGGTGGCACCCACAGCTGCTGCACCGCAGTTGTTGCACCCAGCTGCTGCACCCGAGTGTGCACCACAGCTGCTGCACGCAGTTGTTGCCCACCTGCTGCACCGCAGTTGTTGCACCCACAGCTGCTGCACCCGCAGTTGTTGCACCCACAGCCTGCACCAGTTGTGCACCACATGCACCGTTGTGCACCCCAGCTGCTGCAGTTGTGCACCCCAGCTGCTGCACCGCAGGTGCACCCCAGCTGCTGACCCGCAGTTGTTGCACCCACAGCTGCTGCACCCCAGTGGACCCCAGCTGCTGCACCCGCAGTTGTTGCACCCACACTGCGCACCCGCAGTTGTTGCACCCACAGCTGCTGCACCCGCAGTTGTTGACCCCAGTGCTGCACCCGCAGTTGTTGCACCCAGCTGCTGCACCCGCAGTTGTGCACCCCAGCTGTACGCAGTTGTTGCACCCACAGCTGCTGCACCGCAGTTGTTGCACCCACAGCTGCTGCACCCGCAGTTTTGACCCACAGCTGCTGCACCCGCAGTTGTTGCACCCACAGCGCTGCACCCGCAGTTGTTGCACCCACAGCTGCTGCACCCAGTGTTGACCCACAGCGCCACGCAGTTGTTGCACCCCAGTCTGCACCCAGTTGTGACCCACAGCTGCTGCACCCGCTTGTTGCACCCACAGCGCTGCACCCGAGTTGTTGCACCCACAGCGCTGCACCCGCAGTTGTTGCACCCACAGCGCGACCCGCGTTGTTGCACCCAGCCTCCCCGCAGTTGTTGCACCACAGCGCTGCACCGCAGTTGTTGCACCACAGCTGCTGCACGCAGTTGTTGCACCCACAGCTGCTGCACCCGCAGTTGTTGCACCCACAGCTGCTGCACCGCAGTGTTGCCCCACACTGCTGCACCCAGTGTTGCACCCACAGCTGCTGCACCCGCAGTTGTTGCACCCAGCTGCTGCACCCGCAGTTGTTGCACCCACAGCTGCTGCACCGCAGTTGTGCACCCACAGCTGCTGCACCCGCAGTTGTTGCACCCACAGCTGCAGCACCCGCAGTTGTTGCTCCCACAGCTGCTGCACCCGCAGTTGTGGTACCCACAGCTGTTGCACCCGCAGTTGCTGCACCCGCAGTTGTGGCAACCGCAGCTGCTGCACCCGCAGTTGTGGCACCCACAGCTGCTGCACCCGCAGTTGTTGCACCCACAGCTGCAGCCCCGCAGCTGCTCCCGCAGTTGTTGCACCGCAGCTGCTGCACCGCAGTTGTTGCACCCGCAGTTGTGGTACCCACAGCTGTTGCACCCGCAGTTGTTGCACCCGCAGCTGCTGCACCCGCAGTTGTGGCAACCGCAGCTGCTGCACCCGCAGTTGTTGCACCCGCAGATGCTGCACCCGCAGTTGTTGCACCCGCAGTTGTTGCACCCACAGCTGCTGCACCCGCAGTTGTTGCACCCACAGCTGCTGCACCCACAGTTGTTGCACCCATAGCTGCTGCACCCGCATTTGTGGCACCCGCAGCTGCTGTACCCGCAGTTGTGGCACCCGCAGCTGCTGCACCCGCAGTTGTGGTACCCGCAGCTGCTGCACCCGCAGTTGTGGCACCCGCAGCTGCTGCACCCGCAGTTGTGGCACCGCAGCTCTGCTGCACCCACTGGCACCGTTGTGGCACCCACAGCTGCTGCACCGCAGTTGTGGCACCCGCAGTTGTGGCACCCGCAGCTGCTGCACCCGCAGTTGTGGCACCCGCAGCTGCTGCACCCGCAGTTGTGGCACCCGCAGCTGCTGCACCCGCAGTTGTGGCACCCGCAGCTGCTGCACCCGCAGTTGTTGCACCCGCAGCTGCTGCACCCGCAGTTGTTGCACCCGCAGCTGCTGCACCCGCAGCTGCTGCACCCGCAGCTGCTGCACCCGCAGCTGCTGCACCCGCAGCTGCTGCACCCGCAGTTGTTGCACCCGCAGCTGCTGCACCCGCAGTTGTTGCACCCGCAGCTGCTGCACCCGCAGTTGCTGCACCCGCAGCTGCTGCACCCGCAGCTGCTGCACCCGCAGCTGCTGCACCCGCAGTTGTGGCACCCACAGCTGCTGCACCCGCAGTTGTGGCACCCACAGCTGCTGCACCCGCAGTTGTGGCACCCGCAGCTGCTGTTCCGCAGCTGCTGTACTTGATGTTAGTATAGGCAACAAGTGGAAACAACACACAATACTGTACATATAATTAATCACATCTTCTGTAACTAAGGTGGATTATGATAAAGCGCTAAACCCACAAGGGTCACACAGTGCTGATGGGGGCATTAACTTTTTACAGCTTAGAGAACAAATTGGCGAACATTGTGTGAAGAATTATCTTGTGTACCTGTGGACATCTTGACCACTGGATTTTATTATTATTATTGTTACATTGGTGCTTTACACAAGAAAAGTTCAGTAATAATTATACTTTATCTGGGATACTCAAAAGGCTTACTCATTAATTTTTATATTTTTTTTATCCCCTTTTTCACTTGATACAAAGTATGCAAGTTTTGTCAATTCCTAGATACCTTCCCCACTTTCATACATATATTGAACAAATGCACTAACTCCAAAACTATATATCCATCTGCTTTTAACTTTCTGTCTTAATACCATCCATCCCAGCTGCTTCACACATTTCATTCTACCCACTGCTTCACCCCCCCGCCACGCTCATCTAAGTCTCCTTCACTAATAAGTGTTATACCTCCCTGTCTAATGCAAGAAATCACTGCCTCGCTCTACATCAATATTTAACAACTTAAAATATCCCCTCCGTCTTCCCAGAACCTCCACCTCGCATCTAATAATTCCACTTTTGTTTTTAACTTTTAAATCCATTAGTTTCCTTTACTTGATCTCATTCATGTTATTCAAAGCAAAATTTATCTCCCACTCACATTAGCTCTCCTGTTACATACCTCCCCCCCCCTCATTTCTCCTATTTCTCTGTTTTTCATCAGTGCCGCTGGAAATTATATTGCCTATGGCTTGGTCTCTGATCACTGACAACACTAGTAACTACCCGATAAATCAAGCCTTTTAGTCTATTGTCAAACACTGACACATTAACCACTGCATACACCCTCCAGGTGTATACATTACCTGAAACAATGTTGCAAATGGTTCCTTAAAGTAACATACAACACAATTATTAACAACAGTTGGATAACAGTATGCAGGTATGATGCAGTAATTCCCTTGTTCCTTCTTACTAGAACACAAATCATAACTTCTGACAAGTCTCTGTCGACACTAACAAGATAAAGTAATCATGCCATTAATGCCAGAGTTCCAGTATTCAAAAGATGCACTAAACCTCTAAGGGTCACACAGCGCTGTTCAATCTTTAATCATCTTGATAGTAAACAAAGTAAATAAGAGGATAATTAAATTTAAATAAATAATTTACATTTAATTAAACAGTCTGGTGTTTATATTTACAGATATAATTAATTTATTCATCCAATTTTCAATCACAGTAGTTTCGTCAAAGTAAAAATTGGCCTCAAGCCATATTTGAATATGGAAATATTGAGAGGAAATTCTAAACAGAAATCCTACTAGACTGTCTACATTGCTAAAACACCTAAGTAACTGTGGCAGTAGGAAGCAGTCCAAGAAGAAGAACGACAATGATGGTAGATATACACACTGTTGACCTCACCACAGGCAGGTAGAACGACAATAATGGTAGATATACACACTGTTGACCTCACCACAGGCAGGTAGAAGCAGCTCTTCACTAGAAGTCTCACTACGATCCCCGTCGGTGAGGAAAACCTTGGCCTCAATAATTAGTCATCCCAGATCTTCCACGATGCTATCGTGTCGTGTCAGGATTAAACTTACCGCTGGTGTGATAGATCTTAAGCTCTTTAGGGAGGGGTATTTGGAATTATAGGCTCCCAGAATATGAACATTCCACCGGTACAAACATTAACATAGCACTAAGTACATTATACACAACTACATACGCTAACACATCATTGAAATTACAGAACATGTTGCATTATGGTACAATGTGGAACTAATGAAGGGGAGGGGGGGGTGTTGGGGTTGTTTTTTTGGAGGAATGTTACGTATCTGTTAAGAATATGTTGGACGAGATGTCTAGTAAGTTGGTGGAGTATGTTACTAAGGATGAGAGAATTGAAGATAGAGAAAGAGATATCCCTCAGTTTAGGGACAATAGAGATTGGAGAAGACAGAGGAGGAGACGGATATATAGAAATCTGCAAAGGTTATATATGATAAATAGAACTAAATGTGCTAAAGTTGTTTTTGAAGGCAGGTGGCAGCAAGTTGGAGTACCCAAACAGGATGTGTCACAGGATGTACGGAGTGTGTTTTGGATTAATTTGTTTGAATGAAGGTCAAATGATAATAGACGTAGAAACATGGTAGTAGAGCTAATTATTCAATTACAGATGCCAATTGAAGTTGATGAATTTCTAAGGGCAGTAAAGGATTCGAACAATGGTTCTGCACCAGGCCCCGATGGGTGGAATCTGAAGGATATGAAGATGTTCCCAGATCAGTTCTGGGTCGACTTCAATACATGGTTGTA
This sequence comes from Cherax destructor, assembly GCA_009830355.1. Classification (NCBI taxonomy): domain Eukaryota; kingdom Metazoa; phylum Arthropoda; class Malacostraca; order Decapoda; family Parastacidae; genus Cherax; species Cherax destructor. The sequence continues at coordinate 34,052 of WNWK01013153.1, read as the reverse complement.
TATTGGTTATTTGCCAAAAGTATTTCGCAAAGCGAGAATGGTCTTACTACCAAAAGTTGAGGCCCCAAGCCAGCCGGGGCAATATAGGCCTATTATAATAAGTATTATAGTAAGAATATTCCACAAAATTCTGGCGGCAAGGTGTGTTAGTAATATTCCACTGCATATGGCACAGAAGGCGTTTTTTTACCCACCGATGACCTGGTGCAGAAAGTTATGTTGTTGGATGCAATTTTGGGAGAGGCAAAGGAGAAAGTAAAACCTTTATTTGATTTTCTTGGATGTCAAGGCGGCGTATGATTCCGATAATCATGAATCAGTAGAGTGTCTTGGATATTCATAATATCCCGCCTCTGGTTATTGAATATGTTATGTCTACTTACGATGAGGCCTCGACTGAGGTGTTAGGTAGGGAGGTAAAGGTAAAGAGAGGTTAAGCAAGGTGACCTGCTGTCCTGTATATTATTTAATGTGGTAATGAACGAAGCCCTCCTAGCATTGGATAGTCAAATCGGCTGGTTGCTGAGGGGATGCGAACAAAACGTATCCGCAGTAGCTTTTGCAGATGACGTAGTGTTGGTTGCAGAGTCAGAGAATGGTTTAAATGTGGAATTAAATAAATTTTTAGAGAACCTTGTAGCGTCTGGGTTAGAGGTCAACCCCAAAAATGCGCTACCTTAAAAATTAAAACTGTTCCAAAAATGAAAAAAATGGTATGTTGATACAGTGAATAAAACTAGAATTAATGAAATCCCTGTAGAGGCGCTGAAGCCTACTGTTATATATAAATATTTTGGAATAAACCTTATGTCATCAGTTAGGGGAAGGCCTGATATTCAGAAGTTAAAGGATAAATTAATGGCATTAGATGAACCCCCGTTAAAGCCTCAGCAAAGAATGTTTTTCCTAATTAAACATTTATTCCCGAGCATTATCTAAACAATGGTACTGGGGGAGGGGTATGGCAAAATACGCTGAAATTGGCTGATAGAGAAATTAGAAAAATGATTAGGAAGCAGCTGAAATTTCCAAAAGATACGTCTCTAGGTGTCTTCTATGCCGACACGGCAGCAGGAGGCGGGGGGAGGGGATGTCCATGTCTGTCATCTAGAGTTCCCATACTGAGGAGGGATAGATTAAATGCCTTTTCATGGATCAGAAGATTGTGTAATAAAAGCCTTAGCAATACATACTAATACTATCAAGGCGCTAAGGTTTGTGGGGAAAGAGTAATGAAGAATGTAGTAGTTAACACTAAGAAGAAAGAAATGAAGGAATGGCGAGGAGTCTTAGTGAATGCTATGGATGGAGCGGGATTACAAGAACAAGTTCCGCAAGTTCATAGATGAATGTAGAGTGGGACTGGGTTGCTTAGAGGTGCTGTATATATTAATGCCTTAAAAATCAAAAAATCTGATGCCAACCAAAATACGGAAGTCCAGAGGTGGAAGACCGATAATCACAGCCTGTGATGGGTGTGGACAGAGGAAATCTCTGGGGCACCTGCTCCAGGTATGTCCGCGCTTCCACAAAGAGTGCGAAGGCACGATGACGTGGTTGATGCTATAGCAGCTGATTGCATAAGTTATAAACATGCAGTTGTAAAGGAGCCACAAATTCCAACGACAGCCGGTATGAGAAAGCCTGACTTGCTTCTTTGCAATATTGAAAAAATGAAGGCGTTCATATTAGACGGAAAGATTGCCAGTGACTCCCAGATTGCATCAATGAATGAACAATACCAGCAGAAAGCCACCTATTATGATAAGCGACAAATCAGGGAGTGGACAGCAAGTTGGTCTACCCAGCAGATACACTTACATAATGCGCAGCAGGACGTTGCTGGGACGCAGAACAACATTGACTCCCGGCCCATAGATCCCAGAGGGATAGAAATAGGAGCTATTATTATTACCTGGAGGGGTGTAATGGCCCCTAGAACATTGGCATTTTGAATAAAGAACTAAGAAATAGTAGCTATATATAATCAAAGCATTAGAAGGCTCCATCCTCCAATGGAAAAATGCATAAACAATGGGGGAGGGGGCTACAGAGCTGTGTAACATCCCCTATGGGTTAGCACTGGACAAAAAAGAGCAGTCAGGGACTAGGTAACGACACGATCAACGATTAATGCAGGGGCAACTCCCCTGGAGAAGTACATACTGTTTGAGATGGAGGAGATCAAGGCCAGCCGTCCGCACCAACTTGAGGGTGCTTTCCATCACGGCTAATAGTTAAAAAAAACATGCCCTCAAATTGGCCTGTGAATATTATGCACTTGGTATCTGCAGGCATGGAATATCTGGGAAATCAGATGTGACTTGCAACTTTGACCACCCAGAAAATGCCGTACCCATATGACAACAGGAAAATGCAACCTACCGTCCTGTAAGCTTTTCCACCCTGAAATGTGCCACTCATCAGTTCAGGAAAGAGTGCTATAACCTATATTGCCAGGCACACCACCTAAAGGGTACAAGACGACACAGAACATCCAGACCATGGCAAAACCTGGGTAGCCAAAGCCACTCAGGAGAGAGGTGTTTTTTTAGCGCCAGGAAGGAAAAAAAGCTGGCAGGAAATGACAGAAATCGTACACCAACTGCAATCATTTCTGGAGTGGAATCACAGTCAATGGCCTCCACTCCAACACAACAGATATTAGTGCCAGGAAAAAAAGACCCCCCCCCCCATAAAACCAATCCAACGACATTCATCTTTGCAAATATACAGGGTCTAAAGCCAGCAACAAACAACAAGATACCTTACATTCGTGGACTCCTTACAGATTCAAATGCTATGTTTGCGGCTTTCACAGAGACCCACATAAGAGATCACTTGGACAATGAAATATGGATCCTGGGCTACAACCTATACAGATATGACAGTGAACAGGCAAAAAGGGGGGTGTTGGTCTGTATATCACAGTCACTTATATGTTCAGAACTACTAAATGCCTCAAATGATGTAGTTGAAGTATTAGCAATTAAGATCGAGAATCATAACCTGGTCATCGTGGTTGTCTACAAGCCTCCGGATGCAACGTCCCAACAATTCCAGGAACAGCGTCTGAAAATTGACCACTGTCTGGAAAATCTTCCAGCTCCTGCCCCCAACATCTTGCTCCTGGGGGATTTCAACCTAAGGCACCTAAAATGGAGGAACATTGCAAACAATGTGGTAGCAGAGATAACACCAGGAGGCAGCTCAGATGAAAACTCGCACACACATGAACTTTTAAATCTATGCACCAAATTCACCTTAAACCAGCAAATAGTAGAGCCTACAAGATTAGAGAATACGCTGGACCTCATCTTCACCAACAATGATAATCTGATATGAAATGTCATATCAAAAACAATATATTGTATTCAGATCACAACATAATAAGAGGTCCAGACATGTATGCAGGGAGCCCCAGATCAACAAAATACGATCAGCCGCGAGAGAGCCTTCTCCAAATTCAATAACAAAAACATAAGGTGGGATCAAGTAAACCAAGTCCTAAATGATATAAACTGGGAAGATAGCCTAAGCATCACGGATCCTACCCAATGTCTAGAACAAATTAACTTTGTGGCAATTGAGGTTTGCTCAAGGCAAATTCCCTTAAGGAAAAGAAGATGTCAACTAGAAAGAGAGAGGCGCTCCCTATACAGGCGAAGGCAGAGAATAACGGAGCGACTACAAGAGGCCAATATATCTGAAATACGTAGGGAGACACTGGTCAGAGAAATAGCAAACATCGAATTAAAACTAAAGGAATCTTAGAGGAATCAAGAAATGCGGGAAGAACTAAAAGCCATAAATGAAATCGAAATAAACCCAAAGTATTTCTTTTCTTATGCCAAATCAAAGTCGAGAACAACATTCAGTATTGGGCCCCTACTTAAACGGGATGGGTCCAACACAAATGACAGCAAGGAAATGAGTGAGTTACTTAAGTCCCAGTATGACTCAGTTTTTAGTGAGCCGCTAACCAGATTGAAAGTTGAAGACCTAAATGATTTTTTTATGAGTGCCACAGAACTTGGCAGACGCATGCCTATCTGACATTACCCTGATGCCAAATGACTTCGAAAAGGCAATAAATGACATGCCCATGCACTCTGCTTCAGGCCCAGACTCATTAAACTCAGTGTTCATCAAGAACTGCAAGAAGCCCCTATCACGTGCTTTTAACATCCTATGGAGAGGGAGCATGGACACTGGGGTCGTCCCGCTAAAAACAACAGACATAGCCCCACTCCACAAAGAGGGCAGTAATGCAATAGCAAAGAACTACAGACCAATAGTGCTAACGTCCCATATCATAAAAATCTTTGAAAGGGTTCTAAGAAGCAAGATCGCCACTCATCTAGATACCCATCAATTACACAACCCAGGGCAGCATGGGTTTAGAGCAGGTCGCTCCTGTCTGTCCCAACTACTGGACCACTACGACAAGGTTCTGGATGCTCTAGAAGACAAACAGAATGCAGATGTTATATACACAGACTTTGCAAAAGCCTTTGACAAGTGTGACCATGGTGTAATAGCACACAAAATGCGTGATAAAGGAATAACAGGAAAAGTTGGAAGATGGATCTATATTTTCCTAACATGTAGAACACAAAGAGTAGTAGTCAACAGAGTAAAGTCTGAGGCGGCTACAGTGAAAAGCTCTGTTCCACAAGGCACAGTACTCGCTCCCATCCTGTTCCTCATCCTCATATCGGACATAGACAGGGATATAAGCAACAGTGCCGTGTCTTCCTTTGCAGATGACACCCGAATCTGTATGACAGTGTCCACCGTTGAAGACACTGCAAGACTCCAAGCAGACATAAACCAAATCTTTAAATGGGCTGCAGAAAACAATATGAAGTTCAATGATGAGAAATTTCAATTACTCAGATACGGAAAACGTGAGGAAATTAAAATCTCATCGGAGTACAAAACTAATTCCAACCACACAATAGAGCGAACAACTAATGTCAAAGACCTGGGAGTGATCATGTCATAGGATCTCACCTTCAAGGACAATAACACCGTAGCAATTGCATCTGCTAGAAAAATGACAGGCTGGATAATGAGAACCTTCAAAACCAGGGATACCAAGCCCATGTTGACACTTTTCAGGTCGCTTGTTCTATCTAGGCTGGAATATTGCTGCACACTAACTGCACCTTTCAAGGCGGGTGAAATTGCTGACCTAGAAAATGTGCAGAGAACCTTCACCGCACGCATAACTGCGATAAACCACCTCAACTACTGGGAACGCTTGAAGTTCCTAAACCTGTACTCCCTAGAACGCAGGCGGGAGAGAGAGACATTATTATATACACGTGGAAAATTCTCGAGGGATTAGTACCAAACTTGCACACGAGAGTCACTCCCTACGAAAGCAAAAGACTCTGCAGGCGATGTAACATCCCCCCAATGAAGAGCAGGGGTGCCACTAGCACGTTGAGAGAACACAATAAGTGTCAGGGGCCCAAGACTGTTCAACTGCCTCCCAGCATACATCAGGGGGATTACCAACAAACTCCTGGCTGTCTTTAAGCAGGCACTGGACGGGCACCTAAAGTCGGTACCTGACCAGCCGGACTGTGGTTCGTACATTGGACTGCATGCGGCCAGCAGTAACAGCCTGGTTGATCAGGCTCTGATCCAACATTAGGCCTGGTCACAGATCTGGCCGCAGGGGCGCTGACCCCTGGAACTCTCTCCAGGTATACTCCAGGTAAACACTGCCTGCAAATCGCTCAATGCTGCCCTCAAGACTGCTCGAAATACTCACTCAATGACGCCTTCATTGTCTCCAGTATCGACGACATAGCCGCCAGCAAACTAATCATGACCGCCCGCCACTACCACCCTAAAAGACCGAGGTTTTGAAGTTATATCCTCTCCAGCTCTGAGGGCGAAGAAATATATCCATATAGCCAAATATTTGGATATATTCATCAAAAGCCTAGACAAAATCATCACAGCTCTCTCCGTCGACGATCTCGAGGCTTTTATCGCGGAGCAGAACCACTGGGCCTCCGAGTAACACCAAAATACCTACTGCTTCCTAAGTAATCAACAAACCTTTTATTGATAAAGCCAGTCCGTTGGCAACGGACTGGCTTTATCGCGCAGCCAGCAGTAACAGCTTGGATGATCAGGCCCTGATCCACCGCGAGGCCTGATCATGGACCGGGCTACGGGGGTGTTGACCCCCGAAACCCCCTCCAGGTATACTCCAGGTAACCAACTGTGTAAGACCAGCTTGGGGCAGGTGTGCCAATGTACTCTGAAGGGTCAGAAGCCTAAAACCGCCTAACTTACTCTCAATGAGCTGAATAAAATGTTTTCCTCACCAGGATATACGAGATGGTAATTTTGCTGGGTAAATTTAGCAGTCCAGGTAAGGTCCAATGAAAATACTTGTGATCAATGTGCTATACTGACTATTCCCATGACAGCTGCACTGTAGAAATGACCAGACCGTGTTAAGATACAACAGGAACACGCCACACAAAGGAACAGAAGCAGCAGCAGCAGAAAGTTGGACTGGTGGAGTGAAAAATAGTTGTCTCACACCTGGGGTAGAAGCCCTCTTTTGTGTCTTGGCCTACCTGGCAGCCTAACCAGAAGCAGCCCACCAGCCCTATCCCTGTGCATCTCTGGACTCAAATAACAAATTAACGTGATTAATATAGCAAGGAACCCTTCAATCTAGGAATCTGACAATTCTGCCTCGAGCTATGAAGCACCAGCGAGTAATTCTAAACCAGCAATTATATAAACAATCTCCATTTTTGTAAAAAGTACATTTTCCATCACATTTATGATACACAATACAGAAATTTCATGACCAAAACATGTACAATCCCTGGAAATATATATTGTTGAAACTTTTCGGCAATTAGGCGAGTACAAAGGCTAAGCTTAAAGTGGAGACCGTGGAAGTGGAGAGGCAAGTTGGGGATCAGTCCCTCGCTAGTAAAGATATTTATTGCCTGTGTTATTCATCAATTTATTGGCATTTTATACCATTATAATGTGACAGCAACACCATTGAATCGGTGTACAGAGATCAACTCTACTGCTCAACAATTTATTCCCTCTATTTCCCCCTCAAAGCTGAAGGACTGAATATCTCAAACTTGTCTTACCACTTCATCCACTGTCTCCAGCTTAAACGTGCACTTAGCATTTGAATTAACCTGCTGCAGAAGCGAAACGTTTAGGCAATAAAGCTTTCCTGGTGTTGAATATACGTACATAACCATTTTGTCTTCACAAACTAGATACAGTGGACCCCCGGTGTTCGTCCTGCTCCAAACTCGCCCTTTTATGAAAGTGTATTTTTTTAAATGCTTTTGTAAGTGTATTTTTGGGGGTCTAAAAGGACTAGTCTACTCTACATTATTCCTTATGGAAATAAATTCGTTTGGTAATGGCACTTGAACAGCATTCTGGAACGAAAAAATAACGAAAACCGGGGGTTCACTGTATAAGTTTTGTAGGTTTAAGGTAACTTCCAGTGTATAATTCTAAACACAAACATGTTAATTTTCTAAGCTTATACCATTATCTTAGCGGTTGAATAATAATAAACTTTTACAATTCACCCTAACAGGTGTACAAGAATCTATGATAATAAAGTTATGAAATTCTAGTACAGGGGTCAGTTTATAACACTCCCACCTCTTGATTATGATTCAAGAACTTTACTTGACAGACAGCTGAGCGAGAAATAATTACTTGTGCATAAAGTACCTCAACAATTGAAATTAAAGACCCGCAGTATGCCCATGAGCACAGGAACAGTTCCTACTGTTATTGCAAGTCCCCATAGAGGCTGCTCATGTAGAAGTGTTGAAATGGCGGTGTAGTCTCAGGGAAGAGCAGGCAAGCTTGTGGTGTTTGTGACCAGCATGTCACAGCTAACAAGGTCCGTCACAACTACTGTCTTCTTCACCCCCCGCTGAGACACTTTCTTTACACATACTTAGCCAAGTCAGGATGACCAGTGATCTGTTTGGAAGAAAAGTGTGCAAATTTAAACAAGTGACAGAAGTCTAAAGTAACAAGTGAGCATAAGAAAAGTCAGCTACGAATACAAGACAGCTCAGACATTTACGTTAAATGCTTCTAGATTATAAAAAAAAGTTCAGAAATTATATAAATTAATTGCTACGAGGACTAAGATTCAAAATCCTCAGTCTACTATAAATGCCTTAACTGCATGGTAGAATTCTGCTTAACTTTTCAGTCTACGTGAAGTTAGAGGTACAAGAGTCTGCTCAAGATGGTCAGTAACTCACGGCGTGGTAGTGACGTCCTCTAGTAGTGCAGGTCCTGCAGGTCCACTGCAGCATCCATGTCACCGTCGTGACACTGAAGGTCGCCTGGTCCTGAGACCTACGTATATTATAGAGCAAATTGTGGTTCACATCGCCCCGGTATACCTTCTCAACCCTTCAAAAGTAGGTTGCCCAGCTTACTAAACCTGTGTACCACTGAGAGAAGATTCAGAATGATTAAATTTAATTTAACAGCTATCGTGTCCACGTAATGCTGGTAGTCATTTGGTGTGGAATCCAACAATCCAAGTCAAATAAGCAGCACTCAACCTGAGGCTTAATATGTACAAGTAGGAAACTCTCCTCTTAAATACATTCAAAATGACCTTGGTTGCTCGAATCGAGTTTTTTGTTTTTGTTTGCACGTCAAGATGCCAGCAATCTTGTCCGACTTGAGAAGCCCAGGTAGCCTGGTGGCTAAAGCTCTCGCTTCACGCATGGAGGGCCCGGGTTCAATTCCCGGCGGGGCGGAAACATTTTGAAGTGTTTCCTTACACACACACACATACAACAGGCCAAGTGTCTAATCGACATGTGCCTAGGACAATATGGTAACTAACTTTGAGCTGCCTGCTATAAGCGGTACATTAGTAGCAGTTTGACCAATTCTTTCACAGGCAACTGTGAGCACAACTACTCTGAACATCGGAACATATGACGGCTGTTGTCAAGTATCTCTTAATCAGTCCTTGTCCATGTATCAGGCTTGTCTGCAGCTTAGTGTCAAGAACTAACATACGAGACTTTCTTGACGAACAAGGTCAGCCTCAACTGACAGCGAGAGCTTGAGGAAAATAGACACGAATGCATTAACTTGGGAAACCTCTAAGACGTTTCAATTCTTGGACCTTCATCATTTCAAATACACGAATATATATTCGTCAGGAATATACACACGGGTCTTTCCCAAATGGTGACCCATCACTGCCTCCTGAATACGTGTTCGTACAATTTAGGGTACCATAAGGGTTGTAAATGATACGAGTGATATAATTGGTAGCTATAATCGTTACAGAAAACATACGTCGGCGGTTCACACTACTTCGGTTCATGGGGTGTCTTCAGTCAAGTGTTTACGTTGGCGATACATCTCAAACTTGTACCTTCCCAACCCGTACTGAGCTTGTAGGGAGTAGCAGAGGTGATTGTGAAGGTGTCAAGACTGCATCTCTGGAGTCTGAGGTCCGGTATTCTCACTGCTATGAAACTCCATCTGGAGCCACCAAGACGAGTGTCTGGCTGACTAGGTCTTATGGATGTCTGCTCTCAGTACTGTCAATTTATTAAGCCTAGCCACAAAGTCTACATAACCTCCAACCACCTTACATAAAGTTTACATTTATATTAATCACACATTATAAATTATAATTTTTTATATACATCGAAAGTTACCTTAACTTTATTGAACCTAAAAAACTTTTACCTAAATATAAATATTTAAAAATCTACGTGAATTAAAGAAGCTGATAATATCCCATGTAGAGTTAAAATACCTTTACGGAGGAATTATGACCGATCATGGAGGAAATAAGACGTTAATCCAGTGGTCTGTTTTTCATAACATTTATGCACATATGCTGAAGCTATTTTAATAATAGTATACAGATCATGGAGAAACTACAAACACCATCAATTTAACCTGGGCGACAAGGTTGGTGAAACACTCCACTACTTCCTGTGTGCTGGTGACTAACCACCACCACTACACCCGCTCATCTCTCACGACTCTCGTACAAATTCAGTATGTCCCACCAAAAATTAGTTTTTATTGTTTCTTAATGAACATGAAGATTCAGATTAGTAACACCGGATGACTAATAGCTTATGACAAGGCTACTCAACTGGCGGCCCATGGTGCGAATCCAGACCTTCGGAGTGTTGTAGTTGGACCGCAGGCTTCAAGAGAAAGCTTAGTTAAATAACAGGTGTTACCACGTTCAGGATCAGGTGGTACACAAGAGCGGGATTAATACATTATCCTATTATTCCCTGACCTGCGACCATACTGGTCAGACATCGGTGCACTGCCTCCTGGTGGTGACACAATGGAGCTGTTATTTTCATCAACATGGCATCGGCAAGCAGGAGGGTGGTGATCAGTGTGTGTATTGACGTTGTGAGAGGGGCGATTCACCCAGCCACTGCTGCTACAGTCTTACCAATCATCTTAAGGGATACATATAAGATTGATACAGTGGATCTTTACAGTGTGGCGCTAAATGGAGTGACAAGGGTCTTTGTCAAGTTGTTGTCAATGCAAGTGTATGAGAAACTAGTAGACACGTATCAAGAGCGTGTTCTTACTATCAACGCGGGAATGGAGGCGAGGTTAAAAAATGTATCAAGGTCCTTTACTAGGGTGAGGGTGAGGAATGTCCCATTTGAGGCAGATCAAGTGGATATTGTTACTGTGTTTAAAGAATATGGAATAGTCCATGCAGCAAACATGGGAAAGTGGATTGAGGGTCTTCTGGAAGGATCCTTTTCACTGTAAATGTCAATACACTGGCCAATACGATTGTATGTGGTATGCCGGAGTTTAGAGCACAGGTTTACGTGACGTACATTGGCCAAAGGCGTACGTGCTGGATCTGTGGGGCATATGAGCATGTGGCAGCTGACTGTGCGAGAAGAGGAGCACAGCGTTTTGATGGGAGACTGGTGGAGTCACGTATGATGGATGTACGGAAGGAGAAGGCAGGAAACGACCAGGAGAAGCAACCAAGGAAGTGGAGTGACATCGTTGAGGGAGTGGAGGAGACATGTCACATTATTTCAGAGGCGTCTCAGGTGGGGTAGAACGGAACATCTGTAGGTCTGGAGGGGACTATGGAAAGCTGCTCGGATCTGCCATTGGAGGCTGTGTTGGAGGGTCTTTTTGGTGATCCGTTACCAGAGTTAAGTGTGGGAGGTGGTAGTGATATAGCGGTGGTCACTGGGGGTAACGCTGGAGTGGGGTGTAGTAGCCCTGAGGTAACAGCATTGGTGTGTGGGGGAAATGCGAGTGGAAGTGCATGAGGGTGAAAGTGGCAATGGAATGGAAGTGGTGGGAGAATCCCAAAAGCGTTCAGTAACATTATCTGATAGTGATGATGTGTTGACGCCTGCACAGAGATCTTGCAAGAAACCTTTGGTGGAAGTGGCAAGGAGGGGTAAGGATGGGTCGAGGGAAAAGGAAGGAGCCAAGAGAGGGAAGAGTGTAAGCAAAGGAGGCTTGGGGAAAAATCCTGTGCCGCTTCCACAAATATCGAAAGGTAAACCCTCACATTTGTATTCAAGTGCTTAACAATAAATGTAAATAGTATGAAAGCAGAGATTAAGAGATGGGTTGAGGTGACATTACGACATTTTGGTGTGAAAGTGGGGTTCATACAGGAACACAATCACAGGTATGGAAGAGACTTACGTTTGAAAGTGCATAATGTTTATGCTGGGTCATCAGGAAGATTAAAGGGAGGGGTTGCAGTAATAATACAGGCATCACACCCTTTTAAATTATTGGCATGGGAAGAGTGTAGGGGAGGATGAATAGTGAAAGTGGATGGGGAATGGGGAGGAGTGAGGGTATGCTTTGTGGGAATATATATGCCGGCGGAGCATAGCAGAATGGTTAAAACGGAATTTGTGAAGGATTTTGTGGTGTATGCCTTGGGAGGGTTGCCAGGAGTAGCAATTGTAGGGGGAGATTGGAATTGTGTGATCCGGAAAAGGGACGTGGAGCCTAGGGGTGCAGGTTGCGAGTTATGGGTATTAAGGGACATATTAGGTACTGCGGGTGTTGCGCCTCTACTACCTTACCTTGCTGGTTAACCTTCATTTGCTTTAATAGTACATTGCGTTAATTTCCTTTAATAGCTAAATTGGAAATGAACGTCCTTGTATTATTAATATTTGTTTGTATATTTATATTTATTGTGGCCACATTTGTAAATACTGCTATATTATGTTACTTTAGGTCACCGGTCTGTGTACCAGAGAATGGTAATAGTTAAGAGTATAAACTCTGTACGGTTGTTTGACCCCCCATTCTCCCCTTTCTGTGTCAATGCGTGTTTATAGTCACGTGACCTACCTAACCTCCACGGTTGCTATAGGGCTGTAGTCAGTTGCAGATACCAGCCAATGGGTCAACACTCCTGCTCTGGGCTCACTAACTTACTGGCTGTTCGCCTTCTTAAAGACTGTATATTCTGTTAATTGCCTAATGCTAGATATTTCTCTGTAATCTTTTGTTTTTAAGACATTATCTACGCACTTGGAGTAGAACGTGCAACATGGGTTCATATCTAAAGATACAGTATAAAGGAATAAGCCTATATGTATGTCTTATGTCTGTTATAATCTACTACACTGATTCATTAAAGAAAGTTTTAATGATCACTATTATTATCCCTCAAACTCTCTATAAAAATTGTTATGCTCTAATCTAAAAAGGAAAGTACCCAGATTAAATGTAAATGGTATGAGGGCAGAGATTAAGAGAAGGCGGGTTGAGGTGACATTACGACATTTTGGTGTGCAAGTGGGGTTCATACAGGAACACAATCACAGGTATGGAAGAGACTTACGTTTGAAAGTGTATAATGTTTATGCTGGGTCATCAGGAAGATTAAAGGGAGGGGTTGCAGTAGTAATACAGGCATCATCCCCTTTTAAATTATTGGTATGGGAAGAGTGTGGGGGAGGACGAATAGTGAAAGTGGATGGGGAATGGGGAGGAGTGAGGGTATGCTTTGTGGGAATATACATGCCGGCGGAGCATAGCAGAATGGTTAAAACGGAATTTGTGAAGGATTTTGTGGTGTATGCCTTGGGAGGGTTGCCAGGAGTAGCAATTGTAGGGGGAGATTGGAATTGAGTGATCCGGAAAAGGGACGTGGAACCTAGGGATGCAGGTTGCGAGTTAGGGGTATTAAGGGACATATTAGGTACTGCGGGTTTGAGGGATGTGGTAGGGGATGTGGGGATGGTGGAGCATACGTTTATACGTAAGGGGTATGCGACTAGATTAGATAGGATTTATGTAACGGGTCAGGTGATGACAGGGGGAGTTCAAACGTTAGATGTAGGGTTTTCGGATCACAGGGGCATATTAGTAGATGTTAACCGAGACGGGGTGGTACGATGGTACAGGGGATATTGGAAATTAAATGTAATGTTGTTGGCTGGGGAGGAAAGGAGGGAGAGTTTTGCGAGATGGTGGGAAGGTTTGTGGGAGCAGGGAAAGGAGGAGCGTTTAGTGTTCTGGTGGGAAACCAAGGCGAAAGTGGAAATAAGGGAGTTTTATAAAAGGCTAGGGAAAGAGGAAGCGTGTTGGAAGTATGGCATGCAAAAGTACATTGAGGGGTTATTGAATAGTTATGATGGGGGGGCCCCCTCATGTGATGAACAAAATCAAGGGATTGAAAGAAAGACAGATATACAAAATGATAGGTATGATGCATATCGTTTGAGAGCAGGAATGAATATTTTATGGGGAGATAGGCTGTCAATGTGTGTTTTGGGTAATTTTAGGAAAAAGAGGGATGGAATGACTGTGAACTGTATAGAAGTGAAGGAACACACAGAGGGTTATGTGAAAGGTCAAAGGCTAAGAATGATGGAGGCAATGGGCGTATATGTGGATAAGTGGTTTGAGAGGTATTTGCGAAGTGTGAGTGGTGGAAAGCGGGAGCGAAGCATTATTGTGGAGGGTATACAGAGTAAGTTGGGAGAGACGGAAAGAGCGCATGAATGGGGAAATTAGAGAGGAGGTATGGGAAGCAGTAAATGGGTTGAGCAGAGGGAAGGCACCGGGTTTAGATGGTATAGCAAATGATTTTTATAGAGAAAATTGGAATGTTTTGAGGGAGTGTATGGTGCAATTATTAAATAGGATGAAGGACGAAGGATGCATGGGGCATGAGCAGGGTATGGGGGTGGTGTTAGTTAAAACAGGGGAGAATGGGGAAACAATAGGGAACTACAGACCTTTGGCCATGATGAATGCTGATTACAAGATATTCGCAAAAGTATTGGGGAATAGGTTGAAACGGGTGTTAGGAGTGATTGCGGAAGGGCAGTGTGGGATCCCGAGGCGAAGCATGATTAGAGGGCATGAGGGAATAAAGAATTATATTGAGGGCAGGGACAAAGGTGGAGTGTTAGCGATTGATTGGAAAGGAGCATACAATAAGTGTTGAAAGGGATGTTTTGTATGAGGTTATGAGAAAGCAGGGGTTTGGTGAGGAAGTGGTACGTTGGGTGGAAACCGTGTATAAGGGAGGTGAAAATGGACAGGGGTCTGCGGCAGGGGTGCCCCCTGTTGCAGATTTTGTTTGCATGTATGCAGGACCCGTTATATAGATTGATTGAGGTGGGAGTGTGGAGGGGAGATGAAGGGTGCTTAGTACCTGGCATAGTTGGGTACGTCGATGACACCATGGTACTGATAGGAAATGAGGAGGGTCTAAGGAATGTAGGGAGAATCATCAGTTTTTTTGTGGGGCGACAAGTATGTGGCCAAGTCGCATTTGTTGGAGGTGGGGAAGTGGGTGGGTGGGGAAATGGGCGAGGGGTATGGATGGACGATAGTGAACAAGGTTAAAATTTGTGGGATTGTGTATGAGTGATAGTAGGATGGCGAGGAGTGAGAATTCTGGGAGAATTGTGGGAATGGCGATGGACAGGTTAAGGGGATGGAGAGCAGGAGATCTTACCCTGCAACAGTGGGTAATAGCAGTGAATGTGATGATCTATAGTAAGCTGTGGCATATAGCGGTGATTTACCCGCTGTTGCAGGAGGATGTGCGCAAGTTGGAGGTAAAGGTATTCCGGTATATTTGGGCATTTGGCAAGCCGTGGCTCAGGAAGGATATAGTAAGGAATAGGGTGGGGTTGGGAGGATTAGGGCACATACCATTAGAGCATAGATTGTTATGTATGTATGTTAAACGGTGTTGTAGTGAGGTTGGGAGGGGAGGATGGAAAAAGGGGGGTAAAGTAGCGAGTGAATTGAGTAGATGGTGGGGGGGAAGGAGCTGGGGCAGTTGGGACTTGTGTAATACCATGGTTATGAGAAATCCACACGGTGTCAGCAAGTGCCCTGGAGAGGGTTGGGTGGAGAATGACAGTAATTGAGGGGAACACAGAATACCCAATATATGATTGGGGTAATATATGGAAAGGACTAAAGGGCCTGCATTTAAGATCTAGGGAATTAATTTATAGGTTTCTACATGGAGTGGTGGCATCAAGGGCCTTATTATATAGGATGGGTTTGGTGAAGGAGGGAGGTTGTGCAAGATGTGGGATGCAGGAAACTGCAATGCATGCGATACTTTTGTGAAAGTTTGGGACCTGTAAGAGAGTGGATGGGAAGAGTATTTAGAAGAATGGGGGGTGTATCTGTATTAAGGGCACTAAGTTTGGATATAGGGGGCATGCAGCAGCCGGTGCTTAGAGGGCTATTGTATTTAATGGTAGACTGTGTGTGTGTCATGGAAGTTAAAGGAAGTCGGGGTTGGGGAGCGTATTAGAGCCGTTGCAGGATGTATGTACCGCACAAAATGTAGGAATAGGGAGGTGTATGGGGGGAGGTGGGGAAAGGCTTTCTTAGAGGAGTACAAAAATATGGTATTAGGTGACTTATTGAGGGCGTAGGCAATTAACAAGAGGGGGCTTGATGTCGGGAGGGGAAAACTGGGCATAAGGGAGGGACCTTGATGTGGTATGAGTGATTCTGGGGAGAGAATTTTAGAGTGAGCGAGGGAAAGGGTGGGGTGGGGGGTGTAAGGACGGACGACGGCACATTTTACTTGTTTACTGGGGAGACTGGAGACGGAAGAGGGGTAGGGGTAATGAATGTGTGAGGGGGGAAACAGACTGATGGGGACAGTGGCTTGAAATCACATAATGCAAGGGGTAATATGAGGGTTTACCTTGCATAGCATAAAGGCGTTATGCAGAAGTTTTGATTGTAAAGGAAAGTGAGGCATGAGGTATAGATGAAAAAGAAACATGTCGAGTGTGACTATTTTAAGTTGCATGATGGCATCAAAGTTAAAAGTAATGAAAGTGAAAATTGGTAGGAAGTTGGTGGCTTCAATATGGATAATATTGAAGATACGGAAAGTAGATGGTTTTAAAAAGGATTGGCAATGAGGTTGTATGTAATGTCGGATAGGGGGGGGGGTTATAGTTCAACAAGGAGTTGGACACATTGTATATTGTATACAGTGTCGACTACTAAAATTGAGGATATGAAGGAATTGTAGTATAACATGGAAAGACATGGATGTAAAGTAGGGTGGAGGTTGGGAGCTAAAGTAGGCATTAGGAGACCTTGGGTCCTGTACATGCAAGATGAACATCTTGAACACGCAGATATTATTTACACTTTAAATGCATCATATTTATTAATATTGGTAGAATTACCGACAATATGTTAAGTAAAAGGACACAAATGCAACTAATGTGACATTTTATTGTGGCAACATTTCGCTCTCCAAGAGCTTTTTCACGGCTGAAAAGCTCCTGGAGAGCGAAACGTTGCCACAATAAAATGTCACATTAGTTGCATTTGTGTCCTTTTACTTAACATCATATTTATTGTACCGTGGGAGTGACAAAGCTGTAACAGCATGAACAGCATGTATTTAATTTATAAGTGTTATACTTTTGTGTTTATAGGGAAGATGAAGACTCGTACATATTCAAGTGGTTGTGGAAATGTTGGTGTTTAATGACCTAATTGGGGTTAATATGCTCAGGCAAGCCCATTCAAACCCCTGCACAGAAGCCCTCCAAACTTTCCTCAGCACTGGTGAACATCCCTCCAGATGGATCGAAAAAACTGGAACCGACCTCCGCATGAATCAGATACATGATCTGTGGCAAGTAAGGCAACAGCGGCACTTCTCCGCTCCATGGAATATTACCCCATTCCAAACTACCATCCCTCCATTTCCCCCCAAACTACTTCTTAAATCACAACCAAAGCTTCGCCTTGAAGCCAAACATGATGCCTTAAGCTGTATTGATAATTTAGCCAAACAGCACACTCTCTCACAAATTATTTACGTTGATGGTTCAGTTCACCAATCCACTGGTGCAGCTGGTAGTGCTGCTGTTGTCATACAGAGTGATGGCTCTCTTAAAGAAATTGGAGCACGCATCAATAACTGGGCCTCTACCCTTCAGACAGAACTGTTTGCCATACTCCTTGCACTCAAATGCGTCCATGTATCTAAGGTTGACTCTCTAATTGTAACTGATTCTCTGTCATCCATAAATGCTCTCAATTCATCAAGTATAACTTGTAGCATGCTTGTGTCAGAAGCCAGACACAGGTATGGTAGGATTGTGGATAGTAGAGTCAGAGTGCACATGCTGTGGATTCCATCTCACATTGGTCTTCAGATGCATGATAGAACTGATAAATTGGCTAAGTTTTATGCTTTCAAAGAGGGGGTAGATTACAATCTTGGCTTGTCAGTTAGCAGTTTGAGAACAATAATACGAAAAGAACTAGAACTGAATTTTATTGACTTAAGACTCAGGGAGATTGACACCAGTCAGTCCATCTATCATCATTCTATCATGCAGGAGGAGCCACATGTCTATGGTGCATCCAACAAAATAAGCAGACTCTTCGATGTCACCACCGCCCGCCTCCGGCTGGGTTACAAGTATCTTTGGCAGGTTAAATCACAACCACCAGATGTAGACCAAACAAAATGTAAACTTTGTCAGTTGGATTATTGTCACACCCTGCGTCATTATGTACTGGAGTGCGACAAAATTAATGAATTCAGAGACAACTCACTCAGAAATGTTCAAGATATGTCAAAGTATTTTATCCACAGTGGTATATTACAGACCATTCTGGAAAAATACCTGACTTTGCTCCCTGTAAATAAAGCATTGCTACGTGTACGTACGTGTGTGTGTGTGTGTGTGTGTGTGTGTGTGTGTGTGTGTGTGTGTGTGTGTGTGTGTGTGTGTGTGTGTGTGTGTGTGTGTGTGTGTGTGTGTGTGTGTGTGTGTGTGTGTGTGTGTGTGTGTGTGTGTGTGTGTGTGTGTGTGTGTGTGTGGTGCGCGCGCTGCTGCACGCGCGTTGATTGCCTTTTGTCCTGTGCACATGTCGATTGAAGGCTGGGCCTGTTGTGTGTGCTGTGTGTGTGTATGTATATATGTGTGTGTAGTGTGTGTGTGTATGTGTATAGTAAGTGTGTATGTGTGACCCAACAATAAAATTTGCACCAAGAACTCATTACAGTTGTGACTGGGTGTAGACTAGTGAATTGTTCATTGCGTTATAATTTGTTCATGATTGTAACCATGTATAAACGTAAGTAAGTAAATTTACTTACATGTTTCATTACCTTTGTAACTTGTGAGTTCATTATCTTTGTAGCTTGTTAGTTCATTACCTTTGTAACTTGCTCAGCTATCATAACTTTGGGGTCCAGTCCCTGGACCCATTATGTACCTCTGTAATCTTTTGACTACCGCCCACAGGATGGGTATGGGGTGCATAATAAAGATATCAAACAACTGTTTAATGACTATGAAGTTGAATATAAATGTGCCTGATCAAAGATTTGTAATGTTATGTTTATTGCCTGACATGGTGAATATAGTTGTACACGTTTGTTGGCTTCTATTTTGTTGTATATATATATATATATATATATATATATATATATATATATATATATATATATATATTATATATATATATATATATTATATATATATATATATATTATATATATATATATATTATATATATATATTATATATATATATATATTATATATATATATTATATATATATATTATATATATATATATATATTATATATATATATTATATATATATATTATATATATATATTATATATATATATTTATATATATATATTTATATATATATATATATATATATTTATATATATATATTTATATATATATATATATATATATTTATATTTATATATATATATATATATATATATATATATATATATATATATATATATATATATATATATATATATATATATATATATATATATATATATATATATATATGTCACGTGTGTGGCGGTAATAGTGTAAGAATGGGTAAGGTATAAGGAGAAGTATTAACACTGTCATGTTCAATAGGTATGATATGAATGAGGATAAGATATGGGTATATTTTTTTTATTATGGTAGTAAAGACGTTCTTTATTTCTTGTAAAGGAATAAATTGTATGAGTAATGACAGGGCCATGAAGTTAATATTTTGATATGCATGATTGTTTTGAATTTACTATTTGCAATGTTAATAGACGTGTATTACAACGATATCTGGTTTGTATGTCTTTTTAAATAAAATATAAAAAAAAATACAATATCCTATCTGAATGGAATGCATAAACTGAATGGAATGCAGTAATCTAGCATAGCTAAATAGTGATATTATCTTCCATTCATTCAATGGTAATTTATATTGGTAATTATCACTTGTGCAATGAACTTGACTTTTTTGGCATTTTGGAAAGAGTTTGGCCGCATATAGGCTGGGAAGTTTGGTGACCCTGGTGCAACATATAGGCTGGGAAGTTTGGTGACCCTGGTGCAACATATAGGCTCGGAAGTCTGGTGACCCTGGTGCAACATATAGGCTGGGAAGTCTGGTGACCCTGGTGCAACATATAGGCTGGGAAGTCTGGTGACCCTGGTGCAACTTCAAATTTCGGGAAAGGTTGTGCATTTGCATTTCTGCAAGGTATGATTTCGGGTTTTCTCAATTTCTTTTTAGCAAGTTTGATTTTAATTTGTTGTGTCCACCTCTTTTATAAATAAGTACGTTGGTGGGGTATTAAGTATTGAATCTTCTGATCAAATTCTTCACATCAATGTTTAATCAAACTGGTTAAAAATTGTCCTCATTCTGGTTGTTTAAAAAATTGTCCTCATTCTGGTTGTTTAAAAATTGTCCTCATTCTGGTTGTATAAAAAATTGTCCTCATTCTGGTTGTTTAAAAAATTGTCCTCATTCTGGTTGTTTAAAAATTGTCCTAATTCTGGTTGTTTAAAAATTGTCCTCATTTTGGTTGTTTAAAAATTGTCCTCATTCTGGTTGTTTAAAAATTGTCTCTCATTCTGGTTGTTTAAAAATTGTCCTCATTCTGGTTGTTTAAAAATTGTCCTCATTCTGGTTGTTTAAAAATTGTCCTCATTCTGGTTGTTTAAAAATTGTCCTCATTCTGGTTGTTTAAAAATTGTCCTCATTCTGGTTGTTTAAAAATTGTCCTCATTCTGGTTGTTTAAAAATTGTCCTCATTCTGGTTGTTTAAAAATTCTCTCATTCTGGTTGTTCCAAAACACACACTCACTAGTTGGCGAAAGAGAATGCTAGCTCCCACATCCCCTGCCAGACCCAGACAGAGGCTGTTAACAGGACATTTTTTAAAGACCCACCAAAATGTCTTATTTTTAGGACAGGGTTGTACAAGCACTCCCCCTAAGTTTCTCCACTCCCCAGAAAACTTGAACCAGACTTGTGCAAAACCAAAAAGGCCTCGAACTGTCGCTTCGACTGTTGCCTCTTTTCCAAGATCAAGGTTTGTGGTTCAATACAACCCTAAAATAATTGTATGAGGGAGGACGAGACAGGAGAGGAGACTTCTAGAAGCAGCAGCATTGCCTACGAAATACTGATGACACTACATACGCCTTCTCCCAAGCAGTCATGCTAGCCAACACTGGAAACAGAGCTACAAAAAATAGACCTCTTCATGGGGGGGGGGAAGGGGGGGCTCCTTACTGCATCACTGGATCCGAGGAGGAATGAGATATTCCAGTTCATTTTAAGCTGAATAGAGCTTCAACTCTTTTCTGATTTCCTGTTTTTATATGTAGATTTTAAAGTGGGCTTATTTACTGGTAGGTGGAAAATGTTCAAAGAATAATATCCAGAATGAGGCAGATTCACTTACCATCTAATATTTAAACTTCCAAATAATTTCTAAATGTTTTCTCAAGGATACATTTAACGTGTAAAAAGCTGCCTCTATGGTTCCTAAGTTCTTTGAGTGACAGACACGTACTTTGATGTGTTTGAGAACCAGGCACGTGCTATGAATTGGCCACGTAAGCATTGGGATACATTATTGCATACAGCTTTGACTGGCAGAGCTCAAACATGTACTGCTGCTTTGCCTATAGAGATACTGACATATGTATTAATAATTTTCTAAAAAAGACTCAATACCTCTAACATGCATTGCCCTAAAAAAACAGCTAAGAGACTTAACAATCCCTGGCTAACACCCAGCATTCTCAAATCCATTAATATAAAACACCTATATGAAAAACAGTACAGAATGGGTCAAATAAGAGAACAAACAAAACGTTACTCATCAAACCTAACCAGCCTGGTAAGAAGGTCAAAAAAGTTGTATTATGAGAACAGATTAAATTACTTAAGAGGTGATATGAAAAAGACCTGGAAAACCCTATCTGAAATTCTAGGAACTAGAAAAGTATCCAGAAACATAATCAAACTGACAAACCCAGATGAACCCTGATGCTCCCATCAACTGAAACAGCAAACAGACTAAATCTTTTCTTCTCCACAATAGGAAAAAACTTGGAAAGCAAAATCCCAAGTTCAAACACTCCACCTAACGCCTACCTCACTGGAGGCTACCCAAACACTATTCCTAGCTCCGACCAACCCAACAGAAGTCTCGCTTGTTACTAACACATTAAAAAACAAGGCAGGAGATCTAAATAACTTACTACCTTTAATATACAAAAAAACTTTGCAAGTACTATCACCAATTATTGCAACACCCTTTAACAAATCCATTGAATCCTCCACCTTCCAATCAATACTCAAAATAGCGTGGGTTACCCCCATACATAAAGGCGGAGATCAAACAGACCTAAATAACTATAGGCCAATATCTAACTTACCCCTTCTCTCCAAATCTTTGAAAAGTTAATTCATAGGCAAATCTATTCCTACTTCATCTCCCACAACATACTCAACCCCTGTCAGTTTGGTTTCAGGCCTAATATAAACAAATGATGCAATCCTACACATGCTAGAAATAATATACACCGCTCTTGAAAAAAAAGAAATCCCACTGGGAATCTTCATTGACTTACATAAAGCTTTTGATACAGTTGACCATGATTTGTTACATCTAAAATTATCACACTATGGTATAAGAGGGCACTCCCTCAACTACCTAAAGTCATACCTTAGCAACAGAAGCCAATATGTGTCCACAAATAGAGCTAACTCTTCCACACAAACAATTACAGTTGATGTCCCACAGGGAAGTGTTCTTGGCCCACTTCTCTTTCACATTTACATAAACTACCTACCAAATGCATCTCAACTACTCAAACCCATACTATTTGCAGATGACACTACATACGTCTTCTCTCACCCATGCCCAGTTACACTAGCCAACACTGTAAATACTGAATTACAGAAAATATCTACCTGGATGATGACTAACAAGTTTACCCTCAATGTTGACAAAACCTATTTCATTCAGTTTGGGAACAGCTACAAATGTTCCACTTAACATAATGATAAACAGATCACTTGTCACAAAACTCAGAGGGAAAATTCTTAGGAATCCACCTTGACAGTGGCCTCAAATTTAAGATACACATACAACAAATTTCCAAGAAAGTCTCCAAGACCGTAGGAATACTATCCAAGATAAGGTACTATGTTCCACAACCAGCTCTCCTTTCCCTTTATCACTCACTCATTTACCCCTATCTCACCTATGGAATCTGTGCATGGGGCTCAACAACAATAAATCACCTCAAACCATTAATAACACAACAAAAGGCTGCAGTCCGAATGATAACAAATTCCCACTCTAGACAACATACTCCACCAATATTCAAAAGTCTGAACTTACTCACCATACAAGACATCCATACTTTTTACAGTGCCTATTACATACATAAAACACTAAACTCAAATATTAACCCGCAACTCAAAATCCTCCTAACCAACCTTAACAGGACACATGAACATAACACAAGGCACATTCGATGTTCCCCGCGTCCACCTCACACTATGCAAAAACGCAATGCATATCAAAGGCCCAAAAACTGACAGGATGGATTATGAGAACCTTCAAAACCAGGGATGCCAAGCCCATGTTGACACTTTACAGATCGCTTGTTCTATCTAGGCTGGAATATTGCTGCACACTAACTGCACCTTTCAGGGCGGGTGAAATTGCTGACCTTGAAAATGTGCAGAGAACCTTCACCGCACGCATAAGTGCGATAAACCACCTCAATTACTGGGAACGCTTGAAGTTCCTAAACCTGTACTCTCTAGAACGCAGGCGGGAGAGATACATTATTATATACACATGGAAAATTCTCGAGGGCTTAGTACCAAAATTGCACACAAAAATCACTCCCTACGAAAGCAAAAGACTCGGCAGGCGATGTAACATCCCCCCAATGAAGAGCAGGGGTGCCACTAGCACGTTGAGGGACAACACAATAAGTGTCAGGGGCCCAAGATTGTTCAACTGCCTCCAAGCATACATCAGGGGGATTACCAACAAACCCCTGGCTGTCTTCAAGCAGGCACTGGACAGGCACCTAAAGTCGGTACCTGACCAGCCAGGCTGTGGTTCGTACGTTGGACTGCGTGCGGCCAGCAGTAACAGCCTGGTTGATCAGGCTTTGGTCCAACAGGAGGCCTGGTCACAGACCGGGCTGCGGGGGCGTTGACCCCTGTAATTCTCTCCAGGTAGACTCCAGGTATGATTACCAAAGAAACCCGGTCTGTACATCAATTCAAAACTCTGCTAAAAAAAAAAAACCACCTACTCGCTCAAAACTAAATACCCACTACTTTACATTACCTACCAAGTTATTAAATAACTTTACACTGCCTCAAAAATAACATTATTCACTGTGTTACTCCCCTAGCCTCAATACCCCCTACAAAATTGCTTAAAGAAAAATAATTAATCAAACATAATCTAGTACAAATGTTGAAACTTATACCTCATAATGTATATGCCATGTTATATCTTATAATGTATAAACCACCTAATATAAAGAAATCCATCCTCATGTACCCTTGTGCTCTTTGTAACTCATCTAATGACCATATAAACTATTATTGCAAAACAAATTATTGATTTAATTTGTTTAATCTGATTTAATAATTCTAGTATGTAGACATATAAAACTGCAAATGATCCAAAATTATAAAACTATTATGTATCAAAAATGTCATGCTCAAATTATGTTCAAATTTCATAGCTTAAATGCTCAACTACACTTATATTGTAAACTGTCTACTATAATTCTTACCTTTTAGCCTCAAAATTCCTTACTTAATTGCTCAATGAGAAATAGTTTACCAAATATAATCTAGTACAAATGTTGAAACTTATATCTCATGTATCCTTATGTATCCTTATGTACCCTTGTGCTCCTTGTAACTCATCTAATGACCATATAATTTGTTATTGCAACACATATTGTTCAATCTGATTTAATTAATTTTATAAATAAGACAAGCATAAAACTGTTTAAAAATGTCATAGTCTAAACTATTCAAATTTCATAGCTTAAATACTCAACTATACTCATTGTAAACTATCTACTAAAATTCTTACCATTTAGTTTTAAGTTAATTTTACGTCTGCCCAAAATGCCCTGCATATTAGGGGCTTTTGGCATGTACAACTCATAACATCTCATAACAAATTGTAACTTTGTATTATGTCCAAATAAACTACTATTACTATAGTGATGATCAGGTGGCGGCAAGGGAGGAGAACTCGAGGGTGGTGGTGGACGCGGCTTTGAGCAGGATGCAGGGGTGGGGTGTGGGAGAGGTAACTTTATTGCAGAGGGTTGTCGTGGTAAACGCATTGGTGTATAGTAAATTATGGTTTCGCGCGGCGGTGTACCCAATTTTGGAATGGGATGTGCGACGGCTGTTGCAAGGGGTGCTGAGGTTTGTATGGGGACATGGAAGGCATTGGTTAAGCCGGGAGGTTGTGGAAACGAGGGTTAAGTGGGGGGGGCTTGGGGTTGGTGCCCCCCGTTGTAGGGTGAGGAGTGTGTTCGTTAAACAGGAGTTTTTAGCAGGGGGGGTGAGAGAAAGGAGGGTTGGGTTGGTTATGAGGGAAGTCCGGAAGTGGTGGGGCGGGAAGGGAGTTGGTTGAGTGCGAGGCTATTTTGAGTTTTCTGTTGGTAGTGGGCGAGCCGGGTAAGGTGAGGGTAAGTAGATTAGATAGGCTTGGCGTGAGTAAGCAGGTGGTGCAGGGAAGAGGCATGTTATCCTTTGTATAATTGGAGATGTACTTGGGAATGGTTGAAGAAATTGAAATTGCAGCCTAGGGTGAGGGAAACTGAGTTTAGATTTTTACATGGGATTTTGGCCTCTAGAGCGAAGCTTTTGGAAATGGGCATCACAGGGCATGGGAGTTGTGCAAGATGTGGGGAATATGAGATGGCATATGCCATTATTTTTGTGTGGGGATTGGGATGGTGAGGGAATGGTTTAGTGGAGTTCTGGGTATCATGGGAGGACAGGGTGTTTTGGTGTTGGGAGCGTTAAGTTTGGACGTGCAGAAATACCCGGAAGGCATACGAAGGGCGATGGCTTATTTAATTTTAGATTATATTCATATTACATGGGGTCTCAGGGACTTGAGGGGTGAGGTAAAAATTAAGGCTTTGGCGGTGGGGTTTTATCGGACGAAATGTTGGAATGGAGATTTATGGGAGGGCGAGGGATTCGGCTTTTCCCTTGGTTTATAGACGTTTGACAGTGGCCCAGCTTCTGGGGTCAAGACGTTGAGATGACGAGCTAGCCTCCGGGTTTCAGGGGGGAGGGTGGGGAGAGTAGGAGTGGGGGGTGTGGGCTGGGTGGGGTTTAGTGGGGTCAGTGGGGGAGAGGGGGATAGGGGTTTAGGTGTGTGAGCATAGCTGGGTGTGAATGGTAAGTAAAGGGGGAGGGGGGGGGGGTTGCCTGGGTAGGTTTTGGGTGGGGCTTCTCTTTCAGGGTAGGTCGGAGGCTGGGGGTGCTTCAGCAGTATTTTTGGCTTATAAAGAGGTGGTCCTGTTTGGGCATCACTATTTATTAGCACTGTGTGTGAAGCATTTTTGGTTATTATTGTGTGTAAAGTGAGGTGGTTTGTAAACATGTACAGTAGCATGTCTAGTCCTAGGGAGATGTGTGTGTTTGTGTTGGTTTTTGTCGGAAGTGTCCCCTGGTTCTTAGTGAGTTAAGTTATCAGAAGGTTTTGGCTGAGCCTGAGCGAGTAACATTTTGTTTGCCATGTACTTCATAAGATTGGTGTACTGGTATTTCTGTGTTTATTTTGGTCTGAGACCATTTGTTGTACACCCTCAGTGTTGTCAATATGAAAGTATGTTATGTGTGTAATGTTTTGGACCGGGGTAGAGAGTTCCCCAGGGTCCTGGCTGGGGGCTTTTGGGTCAAACCTGTTATATATTGTTATGATGATGTAATGTTAATATTGGGTATGAATGTATATGCACAATATAATGTTATGTAGAGGTTGTATGAGTACTCAGATGGTGATTGGTGTGGTACTGGAGGGTAAATTTTCTTCTAGGATTAGGTGTCCAGTTTGAGTTGTATACCTTCTTGGGGTATATTATAAATGTTGTACCTGTGTGTACATAAACATTTTTATTTTATGACATTCGGGGGGAGGGCATGGTTTGGGTTTTAGGTGGATAGGGAAGACATGTGATAGTGCATGTGTTGGGTTGGGGTGGGGTGGGGTGAAAGGTCATGGGTGGCCTGGGGTGATAGAGATACTGGGTTTAGTTCAATGTGGTGGTGTAGGGGTAATATGCTTGTTTTGATTGTTTGGCAATGCTTATATTTACTATTGTATTTTTGCCTGCAACATGCTGGTTGCTGGAGGTGAGGACAAGTATTTATAGTTTTGGGTTGTGGCATGTAGTATATGCTTTCAAGTATGGTTCATGGTGTGCAATATTTGTTTGTACTAATGGTTATTGTGAGTGTTCATGATGCTGGTACAGCATAAGTAATAAAGAAAACAATTAAAAAAAAAAAAAAAAAAAAAAAAAACTTTGTGGGGTTTATATACCTTTATATTTTACCTGTCATACTGTCAATTTGTTACCGGGATGTATAAACGTTTTGTGTATATTTATTGTGTGGAACTTTTGCTGCTGGAGGGCATATGTTTTCAAATTTATGTTGTGTGCCTTATTTTTAATTCTTGGTGGTGGTCATGTACGGCCAATAAGTGTGTTCAATAAAATTTGAGTTTTGTGTTCCCTTTGTGATTTATTTGGAGTAACGTTCTATGCGCGAGTATTTAGTAAGTATGTTTATTCAGGTATACACAAATAAAGGGTTTTCCTATGTGTCATTGTGATTTGGGATATTGTAAAGGTTATGTTTTACATTATGCTGTGGAGGCTTGGTTTTGTAATGTTATTGTGTTTTATGTATGGTTGATTTATTTTGTTTGTGTTTTGTATATTTAAGTTTTAAATAAAATATAAAAAAAACCTTGCGGCGTTGAGGTCCTCTTGGGCGCGGAGGGGGATTTACGCCCCTTTCATTCCTCCTAGGAGCTATTCCTCCATGTTCCCCCCTTTTTTTTATTCTTATTTTTTTATTAAAAACAAAAAGAAAGAAGTAACCTAACCATGGATGCCCCAATCCGTGAACCTACCCCTGAGCCCCTACCTCGTTAATGGACACCTCTAATACCCCTGTACCTCTTGCTGGTGCCGGTTCGTCACCTGCTTCAGGTACCGGGGTTCCGACCAGCCCTTTTGACATGTGACCTTCGCTCTTCTCTGAGCTTGATTCCAGCTTCTACCTCAACGGTGCGGCAATTTTCAGATTGCTCGCCCGTCACAAATCGGACCACCTCCGGTCCCACATCCAAACGACCAAGACATGACGATTCGACACTTCCTTCTCATTCATTTCGGAAACGACTAGCACGTCACGCACTCCCCTTAAACACTTTGTTTCACACTACTCAATGGACAAAGTTTTTTTACTTTAGGACCGACTACTCCAATTACCTATCTTTCCAATCATAGTATTGGTAAAGCTCTCCTTCGCCATGTAGGTAAAGATATCTCATTTCACGGTCTCAAGAGCAGCACTCGCATCATCACGGTCCAGAATGCTGGCCAAGCTCGCGATCTTTCTTTTCTTATGACAATAGATACTATTCCTATTACTATTGACAAGCATCATTCTCTCAATTCTTGTAGTGGTACTGTCATTTTACCCCACACCATTGTCCAATGAAATTTCTAGACATATGGTGATGACATTCTGGAGCAGCTTGAGCTCAAAGACCTCCCTATTCTTAAAGTTGACACTTTTGTCCTCCCTGCCCGTCAGCGAAGACGTTATCCTTGCAATATAGCTCATTTAACATTCGACTGCCATGAACTTCCACCCTCGGTCTACATTGCAGGTCAACGTTTACAAGTTCGAAAGGTGATCCCTACACCACAACAGTGTAGAAACTGCTGGCATTTTGGTCATCCAGCAAAATATTGCAGGTCCATGGCCGAATGCCCAGTCTGTGGTGCCGACGACCATGCCAGTCCTTGTAATCTACCTCCCTCTTGCCTTAACTGTCATGAGGCACATCCATCTTACTCTCGCCGTTGTCAGGTTTACCTAAATGAGCAGGAAATCCATTGTCTCAAAGAGGCGGAAGGCTTCTCACATGCTATGTCCGTCTCTCATCTACATCTTAAAGGAGACTTCCCCGTATTTCCTATTCTTGCATTGCTAAACGTCCCCCCACTTCTGGGGTCCCAACTTCCGCAGCTTCCTGTCTTCTCCCCATCCTCAGTCACCAATCTCTAATCCTTTTGCTGTTCTTGGCTCCGAGGTCCCTACCTCGGCATCCCATACTGTCCACACCCCTTCCTCTACTCACTCGCACAGTTGTGTGTCTACACACCCTCGTCCACCACCTAATCCTCACTGCCCCCCTTCTCATAAGTATGGCAAAAAATCCCCATTGCCGGGTTCTTCACCTACGACTAGTTCTGTAACTTGTGTGGAGGTTCATTCTCCTACTCGTTCAATGTCTTCATCCCCTGTCCCCTCCCAAGCCCCTTCGACATTTTCCTCTTCCATTTCCTCGCCCTCTACTTTAGTACAGTCTATAGTCTCGCCAATGGTTTCTCACCCTCCTCCTTCCATTTCTAATGTAGTCCCACATTCTGCATCTTTGTCTTCCGAAACACTGGAAGCTATCGCAGAATTTATTACAGAGACTAGAACGTTGATGGACACCACTCCACCTCCGGTTCCTCCTCTCTCTTCTCCGTCTACACCCCACCTTCCTTCACAGCGTCCCACTCCCTTGATTACAGATCTTCCGCTTCCTCCACATGTGGACTTTTCTAACCCTAGTCCATAGATACCTCTAACTTCGACTTACATCTTTCTCTCCATAAATCATGGCTTATTTGCAGTGGAATATCCGAAGCCTCAGGGGTAACCGGGGTGAACTTCAGGTGTTGCTCTCCCAGTTTTTTCCTGTTGGGGTTTGTTTGCAAAACCCCAAATTACAATCTGCTGTTATCCGGCCCTTTTCAGGCTATGATTTGTTATATTCATCGGATCCTTTTTCCCATGAAACCTTTAATGAAAGTACTCTTCTTATAAGCACTGGTATTCCATACAGACAGCTCTATGTGCGTTCTTCTCTACATTACACCGCAGCCCATATCCACTTGATTAAGTGGATTTTCTGGTTTCTTCCTTGCCGCCACCCCTTGTTACTTGGCGATTTTAATGCACACCATTTTCTCTGGGGAGGGTTGCACTGTGACTCCCGTGGCGTTCAGTTGGAGGCATTCCTTGCTTCTCTCCCGCTCCATGTTTTAAATACTGGTACTCCTACCCATTTTGATCCTCGAACTCATTCTCTCTCTTGCATCGATCTCTCCATCTGCTCTTCCTCAACTGTCCTCGACTTCACCAGGTCTGTCCTCCCAGACTTACATGACAGCAATCATTTTCCGATCATCCTTAAGTCCCCTTAGTATTCTTTACCTCCTTGTAGCCTACGCTAGCAATTTGACCGGGCGAAATGGGACCTTTACGCACATCTTACTGCCTTTCATGAGGTTCCTTCCTCGTCCTCCAACGATGAGGCTTTACATCTCTTTTCACCCTCCGTATTCACAGGAGCTTCGCATTCTAACCTTCAAACGTCGGGCAAGCATTCTCAGAAGTGCGTGCCTTGGTGGTCTCCTGCTTGTGCTCTGGCAGTATGTTTGAATCGCGCTGTGTGGGGCAGGTACCGGTATAACAGAACCACAGAGAGACTCCTTGATTTTAAGCAGAGGAGAGCAATTGCTCACTGTCATACGCGACGCTAAACGCACTTGCTGGCGGGATTACGTTTCCACCGTCACTTTGACTTCCTCGATTAGTGCAGTCTGGAAGAAATTGCGGAAATTGAGTGGTAAATTCTCCCCCAACCCGGCTCCTGTTCTTCAGGTTGCCGGTGTCGATATATCACACCCTCTTGCCATTGCCACTAAAATTGGTAATCATCTGGTTCGCGTTTCTCAGGGGCTCCATCTATGTCCCTCATTCCTTTCTTCTAAGTCTGCCAGCGAGTTAAAGCCCTTAGATTTTTCTTCTCTCAGAGAAGAATCTTATGTGCCTTTTACCCTTCAAGAACTGGAGGCAACACACTCCGCTTGCCGATCATCGGCAGCTGGGCCAGACGGCATACATATTCGTATGCTACAACATTTACATCAGTCTGCTCTTACTGTCCTCTTACGACTATAATCTTATATGGTCGCAAGGAGTTATTCCCCAGCTGTGGAAGTCTGCTATTGTTCTCCCTTTTCGCAAACCGGGTACTACGGGACGTGATACCTCCCACTATCGTCCCATCGCTCTTACCAGTGCAGTTTGCAAGGTGATGGAACATCTAGTTAATAGACGTTTGATGTGGTACTTAGAGACGCACAATAGTGTCTCCCCTAGTCAATATGGCTTTCGTAAAGGCCGTTCTGCCATTGGCCCCTTACTGCACTTGGATACGTATATTCGTAATGCCTTTGCTAATAACCACTCGGTTATCGCCATCTTTTTCGACCTTGAGAAGGCTTATGACAACTTGGAGGTAACGGCATCGGCAGCAAGCAGCAAGAACCTTGTACTCTACTTTTACTTCCACATGAGGTTCCCAGCAGCCCTGTGATGGCCTAATCAAGACCCATATAACACTAACATATATGGATACCCAGAATGATATAAATCAACTACAGTAATCACCCAAAAATACACAAATCACCAACTAATAGGACTCGTGTTACCACCACCTGTCCTGCTGCCACTGAAGTGATACTCCACAACATTCACCCATTCCACATCGCCTACTATTCATCTGAAGCCACGGTCAATGGCCAAGGGTCAGAGCAACAACAGAAGATGCAGTAACCAGCCAAGACCTCCTAACATCCCAGGTGAGAGCAGCAATTCTACAAGGAAAACTTCTCGTACTGCCAGCCAGGCCTCAACCCCTAAACACCTGCACCATCACAACACCCGACAGACAACAACAAAAATGGCCGCCGCCACAGTCCAAGATAACTTTTTCTATGGATTTGATGTTAAGAAGATTAATGACCCAGAAATAGCTCAACTCCTTATGATCCAGAACCAAACAATCACCAAGCTTACCCAGGAAATGCAGGAGCTTAAAACCTCCAACGCACAGTATCTCATCAAGATCACAACTCTGGAAGATAAACTAAGCACTCTAGAACAACTAAGCAACACACAACCAGTCCGTGGGCACCATCAACACACTAAAAGACCAAGTCACCCAACTGAATAAGAACATCATAAAAGAAAGATCACGAGTGGATCTACAACTTACTGATGTCATCAACAACTTCCAAGACCATAATGACCAACAACAGCTAAGTGACGCTGTTGTAGTTAATAGCAAACATCTTCCACCTACAGTCACCCTAGAGACATGCATGGAGGCCACACTACAACTTTTCAAGGACCACCTTACCCTAAACATACGTAGTGATGAACTAAGATTGCAAACTGATGGGCTACTAAGCAGGGAAAAAAAACCAGTGCTATTAAAATTCAATACCAGCTTGCAAAGAAACAACCTACTAAAAACATCCATAGCTATGAAACCTGTTGTATACGTTAATGAATGCCTTAATTGCCCAATTTTATTTTAAAATTATTGCCCTATTTTTTTTTATACTTCATTGCTCAATAGGGTGAAAATAGGGTGAAGATAGATCTGTATAGTGAATATCTCAGTGGTGCCGTAGTATACAGATAAGTTAATAGATGTTAAAGTGAAAACTAAGGCGGAAGTGTAGGCCTAACGAGTTTCGTGTTTGAAATCAGTTGCCAGCGGCCGCCGGGTCCTTACCACGCAAGTCTGTGTATTGATAATTTTAAACTGTTAGTATACCTGACCAAAAATCTAGTGATTCATTGATATAAAAAAATCTATGAAATACGAAAAGGTGCACAATCTTGAGGAAATGCGTAATTTGTCCAGCTGAAAAATACGATA
Source organism: Cherax destructor (assembly GCA_009830355.1). Lineage (NCBI taxonomy): Eukaryota > Metazoa > Arthropoda > Malacostraca > Decapoda > Parastacidae > Cherax > Cherax destructor. The sequence continues at coordinate 1,087 of WNWK01013153.1, read as the reverse complement.
AACAGTCTCGAGTTGTCAGTGAACGATTTCACCAACATAAGTCCGTATATCTTCCTGGAGTTTACCTGGAGAGAATTCCAGGGGTCAACGCCCCTGCAGCCCGGTCTGTGACCAGGCCTCCTGTTGGACCAGAGCCTGATTGTTGTGATAAAAACACAGGCCTTATTCCTAGGCTTTATTGAACACAAAATCCATGGTACATGTCTGCAACAGAAAAAAATACATCTAATGACTGCTGCTGCAGGACAGGTGATGTAAGGTGCATATGTCCTCAGAAAATCTATAGCTACTGGCGACATATTTAAGCTTACCATGTAATCTGCATCACGAATGTATCTGTGTAAGAGAGAGACCACACGCCATGCTGGGCCATCGCTGTACTATTTGTTGTTATTGTAAGGGGCCCCTGAGGTGGTGCAGTATTGTGTCCTGCTGCGCCTCCCCACAAGAGTGGTATCACTACAATCTCCCCCTTCTAAAATATCAGATACAGTAATCCTCCAAACGGTTAGGTGGGTGACGTGTACGTCCAGACCTTCGTAGTCCTTGAGCCTCTTCACCAGGTTCGGTATTTTCTAGCAGGGTTTGACTATCTGCTGGAGCGGCGTCCTCTTATTTCAATAGGGGTAGCCTGAAAAGGCTTCCCTGGAGAAACCGAAGCATCTTTCGCAACATCTATTGGTGTATCTTGAGATTCAGCACTAACATTGGTTTCAACTGGGGCTAAGTGTCTTGTAGATACAGTAGTCTCCACCATTTTGGTAGCGAGTGTGGCCATAATGCGGATTAGCTTGTAGGAGCTCTACCTCTTCCACTAAAGGATCTGTCTTGTTCATCCTACGGTGACTCTTCAGGAGAATGGGTCCAGGGTGACATAACCAGGTGGGCATGGAGGCTCCCGTAGAGGAACGACGTGAATAGTTGAAGTCTCTCTCATAGGGGTAGCATTAGTAGCTGTGCACAGCAATGATCTAATAGAGTGAAGGGCATCAGGTAAGACAGTCTGCCAGTGTTGAACCGGTAGATTGCGAGATTTCAGTGTCATTGTAACTGACTTCCATATAGTACTATTGAACCGCTCCACTTG